>JAJKFI010000106.1:2233978-2294804 GCA_029204185.1 Lerista edwardsae | reverse complement strand
GCCAGTTTCTACCAGTTCTGGACTGTGAGATGTGAAACTGCAACACCTGTGGGGAGAATATTGCTGCTGTAAGTATTGTCACAATCCAAATAAAGTGTGGGTTTGTCTTCCGACAGGTCCTGGCAGAACTCAAGGAATACGCCACAGAGGTGGACGTGGACTTTGTCCGCAAAGCTGTGCGTGCCATCGGGCGCTGTGCCATCAAAGTCGAGGCAAGTCCCGGAGGCGTTTGCCTTTTCTGGGTCTCCTTCCACACTTTAAAGGCTGGGGCTGGTGAGACTTCTCTGGACCAGGGCTGAGCCTCTCTGCTTCCTTTCCACTCTTTCCCCACAGCAATCCGCTGAGCGCTGCGTGAGCACCCTCCTGGATCTCATCCAGACCAAGGTCAACTATGTTGTCCAGGAGGCCATTGTGGTCATTCGGGACATCTTCCGAAAGTACCCTAACAAGTAAGTGCTGAAGCCCTGGTGGGAAGGATGCTGCTTTCAGCTCGGCGGCCTGGGAAGGACCATCACTTTCCTGGTCTTGGAACTGTTGCCAGGAGCTTGGGGCCGCTGTAGCCTTCTGTGTTCACTGCATCTTCCCTTGTCCTCTTGAAACTCCCTGCTGTTCCTTTGGCAAGCTATCCATTTTTTTATTTAGAAAATTTCTATTCCAACTTTTCAAATAAAAACAACTTTACAAGGCAACTTAAAATAGCAGCAACAAAGGTATCAAAGCAATAATCAAAAACAGCAATGCATCAAGCAACAGGTGGAACCGCAGCCATCAAAGATCATGCTTTAAAAGCTTTCTAGACTAAGAGTGTCTCAATGGCACTTTGAAAAGTTGGGCATGAAGGGTGTTCTCCCCTCTCCCAGGCCAGAGAGTTGTCCAGGGTCATGGCTTGCCAGGTGAAGATTTGTTAATGGCAGGCCCGACAGCACTGCCTGTAAAGCAGATCATAGAGGCAGGCATAAGTCCATGTTACTGGAGATGATTGCTGTGTGGGGTTATGTCTACTCCCTTAACAGCACTACTCACACTGTGAAACTAGTTTCCGCCCTAGCTGAAAGTGAATCACACTGGTGTCAATGAGACAGAGAAACGGTGGTGATCCGCAGATAGATCCACAAAGGGAAGAGGGGAAGCAGTCTCCCTCTGTGTGTGGGGTAGGGCTGGGCTGCAGTGGGGCATGTTCTCCTGATCATGGTTAGGAGGCATGGGGATGGTACAGCAGCACCAGATCCAAGCCTGTCTCAGCTTGCGTGGGATGGCTGGAGGAAAAGCAGAGTCTGTGTCGGATGTAGCTGCCTCCTCCTTGCTCTGTCATTTCTGTGCCAAAAAGAATCCAGCTCATTCGAACACTTGAATCACAGGAAGCAGAATGAATGAGACGACACTTACAAAGCGCGTGCAGAGATTACTTGGCATATTTTATGCTGATTGGAGTGCGTGTGTTTTTCCAGCAGCTTTTTTCCCCATTTTTCTCGTAGAACAGGCCAAATGGCACATTAGCCTGATAAGATAGGCTAGCTTAGTGTGTGTGTTCAGAGATTTAGCTTGGCGCAGACTTCATGGGCTGGTATCATTTGTAGACCTGGTAGGCAGATTCAAAGCTGGGAATGTGAGAGCCTTGCAGAGAAGGGCTGAGTCCTGGCCTGGCCTGGAACTGCTTCCAGTAGGTCTAGACTGAGAGAAATTATCCTAGAAGCTGGAAGGACTGTGCATTTTTTCCAGCCTCCTCTTGGCAGCTTTGAGTTAAGTCAGGTGACTGACTTAAAAGTCCTCAGCTCTTGCCCAGGCAGATGCTGTCTATTGGAAGGAATCAGGAAGTTGTGGAGGACTGGACGCAAGTTGAGGCTGCCTTGGATTGGGGGCCTGGATGGACTGGAAGTGGCAGGGGAGAAGCAGCCTGCTGAGCTGAGAAGGGGCTGTTCTAGGCCATGGGGGCAAAATGTTGGAAACAGGAACGGCAAGAGGAGCAATTGGTGAGCTTGGGGACAGATGAGGCAGACGAGCTTGGGGGCAGAGAGGCCTCTTGGGCTGTAGTTTCCTGTAGAGCACATGCTCGGCCTGAAGATCCCGGAGTCAATCCCTAGCGGCATCTCCGGGTAGGGTTAGATCGGCCCTTCCCTGCCTCTGACCCCCTGGAGAACAGCTGCCAGGCAGTGTGCACAGTGCTGAGCTGGATGGATCGAGGGTCTGAGCAGAGCCTTGTGTTTGAGGACTCATTCAAGCATTCAGTGGAGGAGCCAAGGGACCGCAGCCCAGAACATGAGGAGAGTCGCAAGGAGAGCGGAAGGAGTTCTCTTAAGCTTCCTGTTTGGTCAATCAGGTACGAGAGCATCATTGCCACCCTGTGCGAGAACCTGGATTCCCTGGATGAGCCGGATGCCCGAGCAGCCATGATCTGGATCGTGGGCGAGTATGCAGAGAGGATCGACAATGCGGACGAGCTCCTGGAGAGCTTTCTGGAGGGCTTCCATGACGAAAGCACCCAGGTGATGCTTGCTTTTCCAGTCTGCTGGGTTTCTGTGTAGTGCTTTGAAGGAGATGGGGAGGGGGAGTATGGCCCCTGAGGAGCTGGGTGCCGCCCATAGCCTGGCTGGTGCTGCCATCTTGTCTGTTGAGCAGCTGCTCCTCAGCTCAGCCATTTAAGTGCAACCACTTTGGGGGGGGGGGGCTGACAAATCCTCCTTTTTAGCAAGTTTGCTCTTTTTTAGCAAGTTGCAAAATGGCCAGTAATATCTGGACTGCTCCCCCTGCCCCACCTTGTCACTCCCCTTCATCCAGGTGGAGTGAGAAAGGCTGCCTGCCCTGTGTGTCATTGGAGGGAGGGAGGGCCAATCTGTTGGCATATGCTGGGAGGCAGCTGCTATTTGCAGGTGTTTCTCTTCCAGGAAGTTGAGCCCAGCACCCCACAGTCACACTGACGCACTGGCTACAGCTGTAACGGGGGAACATTTCAGTCTCACTGTGGGGGAGCTCCGGGGGCAGAGGTGGGCCAGATTATCTCTGCTTTAAAACCCGGGGAAGTCTTTGCTGCTTTAAAAACAGATCTGAAGTGCCATTGTGTGAACAGAGGGAAGCCTGGCCTGAGCCAGACAGGTCTCCTTTGGGGAGAGATAGCAAGTGTTCTCTGGGTGCCTTGTATAGGAGACAGGAGGGGGCTGTAGCTCTGTGGTGTAGGGCCCAGGCCCCAGGTCCAATCCCTGGCAGCCTTTCCAGACAGGGCTGGAAAGTCGGTCCTGAGCTTGATGAACCCAGGATTTGGCTCGGTTCACCCATCAGGAACCACCATAGCTCAGTGGCAGAAAGTCTCAGGTTCATACTTTGGGAAGGAGATGTCTGATGGTGGTCCACAGCACCACCTTAGCCACATGGTCCAATGTGGGCATCCAGTAGCAGGTGGAACCACCTGGGTGCCATTCCATCCTGGGGAAACTGGTAAAAGCATGGGGAAGCTGGGGAAGCGTGTCAGCTGCCCACCTGTCTTGCTGCGCATTGTGTGTTTCATTTTAATTGTGTAATTGATAATGTTGGTGACACTCCCTGGGGAGCAGGGTGACCGACACCGTGATGCCGCTAGGCCCTCTCCCTCATTGTCTTGGTCCTTTCCTGCCTGCTTCAGGTGCAGCTCACCCTCCTGACGGCCATAGTGAAGCTGTTCCTGAAGAAGCCGTCGGAAACGCAGGAGCTGGTTCAGCAGGTGCTGAGTCTTGCTACACAGGTAAGCCAGGTGCCCGGGGCAGGGGGAGAAACCAAGTCGGCTCTGCTGGATCAGTCCAGAGGTCCATCTAGGCTGGCCTTTACAAGTAGGACCTACAAGCAGTGATCCTCCAAGGCATCAAGTACTTGACTGCCTCTGAACATAGAGGTTCCACTGCCTCATCCTGACTAATAGCCAGGACGAGGTGTCTCTTCCATGGGGTTGTCAAGTCCTCTCTTCAACTGTCCAGGCCCCCTCCAAGCTCCTGCACTGCAAAATGAATCCTTCAGGCCTGATGGGGCCCCAGCTCTGCTGAGTTCTTTGGGTATATTATTTCATAATTCTTTGCATCAATATCTGAATATTACTGGCGGTGCCTTTTTCGTTGGTTTAAAAGACCTCAAAGGAGTAAAGGCTGCACATTAATTTATAAGGAAATAGTTATTTAAAAGAATGAACGAAGCTTTAGCTTTTATAAACTTGATCTGATCAGCAGAGCTGATGTTCTTTTAATAAAATGGAATTGCAGACACTGAATCCCCATTATGCAACCATATGCAACTGTCGGGTGGAGAGGAAATCGCAGGTGGAACCCAGTCTCAGAATTTGTTTTGGCCCAGAATGTTGCAGCCCCCCCCCCTTGCAGCCCATTCCTCTTTCCCTTATTCCTCCCTCCCTGCTGTTCATTTTAACTCCATGAGGGCAGAGACAGCTCTCAATCTGCCTGGGAAACGCTGGGAGCATGCCTGGTATGCAGATGGGGCCGTGTGAGTAGGAGCAGAGATTCTGTCTTGTTGCCTTAGGATTCTGACAACCCGGACCTGCGGGATCGCGGCTACATTTATTGGCGCCTCCTCTCCACCGATCCGGTGACGGCCAAGGAAGTGGTGCTGTCAGAGAAGCCCCTGATCTCCGAGGAGACGGACCTGATCGAGCCCACCCTCCTCGACGAGCTCATCTGCCACATCGGCTCGCTGGCGTCTGTCTACCACAAGCCCCCCAATGCCTTCGTGGAAGGCAGCCATGGGATTCACCGCAAGCACTTGCCCATCCACCACGGAAGGTAGGACAGCAGCCCTGCTGCTGGGTCAGCCAATGGGATAGTTCTTGTGGTGGAATGCCCCTTGGAGCCAGTTCCTCTTGCACCTATCCTGCTAAGCTTCAGGTGGAGGGCTCCCCCTTATTGTGGGCTTCCTGGGAGCACCTGGCTGGCCACTGTGGGAAATGAGGCGTCAGACTTAATGGGCCTTCAGCCTCACCCAGCAGAACTGCTCCAATGTTCGTGTTAGCCAAGCTAGTTGGAAATGGAACATCCAGGTTTAGAGGCAGTGTCCCTCTCCATGTGCTCTAGAGGGGAGCAGTGTCCCTTCTTACTCTTCTTGTGAACTTTGTGGAAGCATTTGATTGGTCACAGTGGGAAAGCAGATAGGTGGACCTGATCCAAGGCCGCCCTTTCTCCTCTGCTGCCTTTTCTCTTCCCAGAGTGGGCCAACTAACCCTTCCCTTCCCCTGCAGCACCGACGCTGGAGACAGCCCAGTAGGAACCACGGCTGCTACAAACCTGGAGCAGCCTCAGGTGATTCCCTCTCAGGGGGACCTCCTGGGCGACCTCCTGAACCTCGACCTTGGTCCACCAGTCAACGTGCCTCAAGTGTCTTCCATGCAGATGGGTGCAGTGGACCTTCTTGGCGGTGGGCTGGATAGCCTGGTAAGCCAACTTTTGCCCTTTTGGTGGAGATGAGGACAATCCTGGTGCCGTCTGTGTTGTGAATTTCTGGATTCCTGAACCCCCAAGTACGTGTTGTAGCCTTGCTGCAAAATGGTTATAAATGTAGATCTCTGACTGGCCTGGGACAGTGGGCAGAACAACCGCTGCTTTGCAGGCAGAAGGTCTCGAACTCACTCCCTGGCAGCATTTCCAGCCAGGGCTTGGGACACAGACTCTTCTCTGCCAGAAGAGAGCTGCTGCCAGTCTACTGAGACCCTTCTGAGCTAGATGGGCCACTATTTTCTGGCTTGGTATGAGGCCACTTTCTATACACCCTCTGCACTGGGGAGCACTCAGGAAGGGGAACCTGGGCAGCAGGAAGGGGAACTACTGGCAGAAGAAGCCCCCCCCCCGGTACAACCTCTCATCTCCTTTTCAGCCTTGGAAAGAATGCCTGCTGCCTCTCCCAGTACTGTGGGAACAACCACTGCTTCTAATAGCCACTGATCTGGGTGTACAGAAAATTGCCTGGGGTGGGCCTGGATATTTTGGGAACAAGAAGTCCATGGTTGAAACTGTCAGCCTTCAGCTTCTCCTCCTCTTTCTAGTAATATGTGACATCACTGAAACCTGTTTTCCCAGTGAGTTGCAGGCCGTGGAGTTTTTTTTTGGGGGGGGGGATGGGGAACATGGGGGTGACCTGAAGGTGGATGTGAAGGGCAATTCAAAACCAAGCTCTGCTCCTAAGAACCCCACCACCACCTCTGGTGGGTTGGCTTGCCTGGATGCCTGGAGGTTTAGT
The DNA here is from genome assembly GCA_029204185.1 of Lerista edwardsae. Classification (NCBI taxonomy): domain Eukaryota; kingdom Metazoa; phylum Chordata; class Lepidosauria; order Squamata; family Scincidae; genus Lerista; species Lerista edwardsae. Next base: position 2,288,603 of record JAJKFI010000106.1, on the reverse strand, counting down.
TTTTTTCTGGAAGGAGCAGCTTAATGGTGCAGCTCCTGCCTTGCGCTCAAAAGTTCCTGAGTTCCAGCAGGGGCTGGGAAAGACTCGCCCCCTCCCTGAACCCCTAGAGAAGCACTTCCCATCAGTTAAGACAGTGCTGAGCTTAGGCAGGCCTGCAGGGGTCTGGCAGTTGGTGGCAGGAGGGCTTGCCTGACTTGATATGGAGTGTGTCCTGCAGCTGTAAACAGGAAGCTGTGAGCCCTCCAAGTGTGAGCTGTGAGCCCTCCAAGTGTGCTGGGCCAGCAGCCCTCTGTGGCTGTCTTGGCTCCTTCCTTGTCTTGCCATCTTGAATGACACCCCTGAGCATCATTGCCACGAGACACGCTCCTGGGTATGCCGTTGATTGAGGTGTGATGGCTTAAGCAGTACATTATTGAAGGGGCAGGACAGGAATCCTGGAGTCTGACAAATGAAACCCCCCTATCCTTCCCCTTAGCACTGGGAATCCTCTTCCCCCTGCCCTCTCTTAGTCTGCAGGGGGTGCTGGCCGCATACTGCAAAGCACAGGCTGCAGCTCTGGGAACTTCCTTGCGTCCAGTCCTGCGATGTTCTAGGAGCCTGAATTTGGCACGCAGCTGTTCAGACCGCTTGCCACAGAGCCACAGCAAGTGCACAGCGCTGCTGACATTCTTGAACAGTCCCAGCCAGCTTTGGCCCCAGCATGGTGCTGCTTGTCAGTCCGGGGGCTGCTTCACGCTCTGCAGCTCAGCTGTTCCAGGCCTCCCGCTTCGACTCCCTTGACCACAACACGTTGTCACTTACAGATTTTTTTTAAAAACCCTGTAGAATGAAAGGACCTTCATCTCCCCGAGCTGCTCCGGGAGCGGGAAGGCCGCTCAGCTGCTGGATGATGGGCAGCCTCTTCAGCCTCTCGTGGCTCTACTCCTCCCCGTCCCTCACCCCCGCCAGGATTCGGGTTCTCCTTGTCCCTCACGTAGCATTGCAGGATCTTGGTAGCACTTTGGCCTTGCCCAGCACTGGGCTCTCGGGCAGATCTGGGCTGTGGCACAGCAGGCTTCAGAAGGCTGGCCTGGAACTGTCTTTCGTGTGGGTCTGGAGCCCCCTGGGAAGGGAGCAGGGTCGTTTCAAAGGGCAAGGGCCTCAGGCAAGGAGTCTGTTGCCTCCCCCTGTGTTTGTTCCAGCAGCTGCAAGTGTAGCTGTCAGCAAGGACTTCTGAAGACTGACTTCTTAGGGCAGCAGCTGAGGTGGTCAACCCATGTCCGGACCAGATCAGTTCAGATGGGAGGTGTGGGCTTGGATGATGGCACGCCCCACCACGCAAAGAAAAGAGAGGGATGTTGTATGCCAAAGATTCATTTGTCATCCTGCTGGTGTGGTAGATTCTGGGATTTCAGGAATCGGAGGAGCTTTCGGGTCTGCAAGTCCTCTTGTTGCCACCTGAAGCCACACAGTCCAGTCAAAGGTTCCCCGCTTTGAGTGCTGATTTTGAGAACTCACTATGTTGAAGTTGCTCTTCGCTGAAAGAATCCAGACCTTCTGCTGAGGAAGGAAGCCTGATTTTGCATCCCGAGTCAATGTAAAAAGAAAATGCTTCCTGCTTCTCCTAGAGGAGTCTTTCTTTTCATGGCTGCCATTCCTGCTTTGGTTGAAAGACTTCCAAACGTTTCCCAGAGTGTTGATCCCCATGTCTAGACCTGCTGACCCTGCCTTTCTAGGGACAGCAGTGAGGGGCTGCAGCTCTCTGGCAGGGTCCAGCCCAGGCAACATCTCCAGGAGAGCTGCAGCCCATTAGTGCAAGCAGTGCTGAGCAAGGTGGGCGCGTGGCCTGGCTCGTGGGAAAGCAGCTTCAGGTGGCTGTACTGGGCACGTGGCCTGCCCATCAAACCAAGTTCATGGTGCTTTCCTTAAGCCATGGTGCGAGTCTGCAGGACCCTCCTCCTCCTCATTGTCCTACATCAGCTTTGAAAAATCTGAATAGTGTGCAAGCCCTGTCCGAGGCGAAGAACCTGTCACCCAGTGTACCCAGCACTTGGAGTGACCAGTTTGATTTATATTGGCTTTTAAATGCCTTTTATTGTGAGTCCTGTCACCACCACCACCACCACCACCCCGTTTTGTCAGTTTTCTCGGCTGTGAGTTTTGACTTTTTTTAATTGGCCTGCTTTGCTTTGTTTGTGTTCCGTTGATTCCTGTTTTGCTACTGATGGTTCACTGCCTCTAGGCTCCGCGATAATGTAGGATAGTCATCTCTTATGTAAATAAATGGCAGCCCAAAGCTCTGGCTGCCCTTCACAGGAGGGAGAGCAGCAAGCAGCTTTTTCAGAGGACCGGCCCTCTCGAAGCCTTTCCAGAGAACCAGCCCTCCCTGCCTCTCTGTAGGCTGCTGTTGTGCAAGTGTTTGTCAGGCAGCCAGCCAGTCTGTACTGTGCTTTTTTCAATCCTTGCTGAGTCAAAGGTACATTGAGAGAAGCCAGTGAGGATCTCAGAGTTCTTTTTTCAGCAAATAAGTAAAAATAAAGTAAGTTTTTAGTCCTTACCGGCAGATGTTCTTGGAGGTGTGTGGTCAGTACCTGCTCAAATTACAAAAGCCACTGGCGCTTAATAGATTTTAATTCCACCCTTCAGTGCATAAACTCTTAACTGGCGGTATCACATGATGGACTCAATCTCTGAACAATTTCAAAGAGCATTGTTTAGATTAACTATCACCATTTTCAGTAAATCTTGAGGCATTCTGTTCCCAGCTAGCCATATGTAAAGTAAAACCAGGCTATTGACACCTTTTGAAGTCATACTGGTGCCTAAGAGGACAGGTGATGATGGTTTTGACATTTTGGCAAAGGGGGGCATAGGGACGTATCAGATAATCCATAGGAAGTCTGTAATTGTAAAAAGGTTATGAACCCCTGACTTAAACACTCTCATTTATGCCAAATCAAATTTCCAGGAGTCAATGGGCCAACTTCAGCACCCTGGAGAGCTCCTTACTGCTCATTCCTTCAAGTTAGTTGAAACAGTTGAACAAATATGGGCTGAAATGAGAGAGATGATGCAGGTTTACTCTGTGCACATCAGTTTATTCAGGTTGTGTAGTTCAGCCTTTTGTTGGGTGCAGCCCTAACTCTGACGCTTTCATGCCTGGTGTGCTTCTTGCTTCTTCTCCCTGGATGCTCCTTGACTCCACCGATGGCTTACTCGGTTGCAGGCACTCCGGGCAGCTCTTGGCTTAAGCAGGGGATGAATGGAATAGAAGATGTCAGATAGAGACAGAAAGATGTGCCTGTGTTTGTTGGTCAGAAAAAGGGTGGTTTTTCTTGTAATACCAGAACTCATGCAGCAAAACTGATTTGGGATAGACAGAAAGAGAGCATTTCTTCACCTTGTGGAACTCTCTGTCACTGTATGTGGCAATGGCTGTTAGCTTAGCTGACTTTAAGAGGGGATTAGATACATTTATTAAGAGCTATTGAAATGGAGCCCCTGTGTTGAGAGGGCCAGCGCTGTCTCTTCCTTAATGTGATGGCAGACTCCCCCAAAGTGCCAGTTGCCCATTATAGGACGTGGGGTCAGGGTGGGGCTTGGCTGAATTGACCCCTCTGTGCCTGATTTCAGCACAGCTGACAGCCTGCCTACTTTTACACAACCTTGTGCAGAGCAATGGCACAACGATCTACATAACCCAGTGTTTTTGAAAATTACAGTATGGTGTGCTTGGGCATCTCTGGACATTAGGAAGGAAGGCAAAAGAGTCTGAATGTATTATGACCTCTTGGGTGCAAATGCCAGACCAGGAGCAAGGTTGGCTGAAGTCAAATCCAGTGCTGGGCTGGGTGTTCCAGAAACCCAGGATGGACACCTGAGATGGGCTGAAGCTGGAGCCTGAAGCAAGGTGAGGCTCCACGGAGGAACAGGAGGTCTCAAACGCCGCAGCATCCCCAGGAAAGGCCCTGCTTGAAGGGCTAGGGAGCTGCTCCCTTCAGTGTAGGCGATTCTCCACTAGAGGGACCGTGGCAGGGGGGACTTGGCAGAGAGCAACTTTAGAAGTGGCCAGCAGAAGGTGCTGACAGAGCCAGCGCAGAAAGCCCAGCTCATCCAGTGCTTGTCCAAGGCCCAGCCCACCTGCCAGTCCCAGGAGCTGCTGATTTCTGCCTCTGTACTCCTTTTGGGCTTGAAAGCCCAGGCAAGCCCAGTCTTGATCTTGGAACGCAACTGTCCCAGCTCAAGCCCTGGAGCCTCTGACAACAGCCCACCAATTTGGGAGCCGGTCTGCTGGAAGCCTCCCTTCCCCATTTCATGAGGATCTGCAAAGCCCGGAGTAGTGGGAGGGGTGTTCATGAGAGAGGGAGGCAGAGCGAATGCAGATACTGGCTCTGAGGAGCCTTGATTGAGTCTTTCAAGCTCCGCTTCCCAGCCTGTGGCTCTTCTTTGAGATAAGCCTGGTGACAGAGCTGATGAATGCAGATACAACATCTGGCTCTATTATGTAGAATTGTGCACAAGCCATTTCGACGCCTCTTTATGTAAGACACTTGCTGCATGACAGCAGCTGCTCCCCCCCCCCATCCCTTCTGATTTTTCCAGAGAACACTTTGCAAAGCCCCCAGGACTCCTGAATCTCTCACCTGCCTGGAAATTCATCCAGTCAGGTCCAGCCTTCCCCTTGGCTGGACAGCCTTGCGCTATGCCACCTCAGCTTGTTCTCACCCAGAAGCAGTGTGTAGAGAGACAATAGCTTTGCACAAGTACTCCTGCAAGAAGGAAGGCAGAGTGCTTAAGCACTCAGGTGTGTGTGTGTGTGTGTGTGCATGTGCACTTTCCTCTTTAAAAAAAAACCCATTGAGTTTCAAAGCCATTGCATCTATTCCCTTTTGCACCAGGCCTGGTGATTTGTACTGGACCAGGGAGAAACTGAGGAGCCCAGAGATGGGGCATATGTTGGCCCTGAGCGCTTCCTAGTTGCTCTTTGGGTGCACCCTCTAAGCATCAAAGCAGATTGACTCGTCTTTTGCCTTTCCTTCATCCATATTGGCAACTTCAGGCATGCTCCAGTGTCACAGCTTAGCACTCTCATGTTACTCTTGCCAGAAAGGGTTGCAGTTCTGTGGGCAAAAAACTTGGAGTCTACACTGTGAAAACATTTTAACAAAAACTCAACAGAGGCACCAGCAAGTAGTCACTGGGAGGGATGCTATACTGGGACAAGGAGGGTGAATTGCTTTCTCCCTGCTTAAAAATAAGAGAGTCATCCAAGTTTAGAAAGGTGGCTTGTTGCCCAGTTGCAGGGATATGTGCATTTATGTGTTCCATCTTTTTTATTTTTTAATATACATTGCCCTAGCCATCAGGAATCAACCCACAGTTGTATGGAACACTGGAGGGCTGACCTCCCAACCACTGGAAATTTGGCAGAGTTGCATTTTGAGATATCACAAGACATTTAATAAGGACTAGCAACTTGTTTGTTCTTCTGAAATGACGGCGATGTTTGTATACCACTGTCTGCAGGTCAAGCAGGTTGGCTAGTTAAATGGTACCTTGGGAACCCTGGCTTCCTAATTTATTAGTTATTGGAGTGGGGAGGTATACAGGGCTCTGCTGATCGGCATGTGCGCACGGTGTGGGTGTTCTGCTTGGGACAAATCCAGCTTTTCCACCCTGTGGCTGTCTTGGGTCTCAGACTTGCAGCTGTCTCTCTCCTCCCTGTATTTACACTCCCTCCAGATGCCCGCTCTGCTCACAACAAGCCAATGGGATGTCCATATTGTGGCAGCATCCCTCATGAATTCCATACACTCTCCCTATTTCCTGGCAGTTGATAATCCAGCTGAAATGAACTCTTCCTTTCTCTCTGTGTGTGTCTCTCTCTCTCCCTCCCTCCTTTCTCTCTCTTGCAGCTTGGCAGTGACCTTGGCGGGGGGAATTGGAGGCAGCCCAGCAGTAAGTGCCCACCATTCGTTTTTCAGTGTTTAAAAAAATAAAATAATGCTCCACACTCCTCTGCACTGGGATGTGCAGTGAAGCTTAGGCAAGGTGGATAGAATCCCCTCCTACAAAAACAGCACCTGCAGTTCTCACGGGCCACCCCATGCCCAGAAGAGGGAGCATCCGAGTTCCAAGGCAAATGGAGGGACTGACATGTGAATCTGACCTCTGTTTTGGATCCAGAGAGTTATCCGATGTTGCAATCCTCTGGAGTTTTAGCTCAGTGAGTGAGCAGCCCCTGCTTTGTATGCAACTGTTGCCATGTTCAATCCCTGCCTGACTCTCCAGGTAGGTTTGGGAAAGACCCTTCTCTGAAACCCTGGAGAGCTGCTGCCCATTAAGAGTAGGCAGTTTGGGGCTGGAGGGATCAGTGCTCTGACCCCATGTGAGGCAGCTCTGTGTATTCATGGGCCACACACTTTGGTGATGAAGCAGGGAGGCCTCCACTCCCTGGGGAACTTATTCAGCAGTCTGTCATTGTCCTCTTAGAGCAGAGAGTTTCCCCCCTTCAGTTTGGGGTCCTGCCAGGCCTGTCACATGGACTGCTGGGGTGCGTGCCAGTCTTTGTTACTCTTGCAGAGGCTCCATGGCTGGAATATGGCCCGTGTTTGGGGCTGCCATCCTGATCGGATTCCATATCATCTCAGCCCTTTGCAGGACACATGTGTGCCCTGCCTGGTGGGGTTACACCGCTGCGGGGTTACGGGGCGCCACAGAGGCTCTTGCATAGCCCCTCAGTGTCCCTTTGGGAGCCAGTGAGGTTCAGGTTGGAAGGCCAGAAGGGCGGTAAGAGGAGAGGCCATTTTTCTTGGTAGCACCTTTTGGTCTGTTCCCCGCTGTTGCTGCTGCCGCCCCTGCACCCAGGTCCTTGCCTCTGCTCCCAGCTCCTCCATCCCCGTGCTGAAGGGCAGAGTAAGAAGAGGACACACAAGATGAGCAAAGGATCGGAGTCCCTTTCCTCGAAGAAAAGGCTGATGTCAGCTTAGCTTAGAAAAGACTGGCAGGGGAGAGAAAAGGTGATAGAGGTCTATAGGATTTTGCATGGTGTTGGAGAATATTTTTTTTTCACGTAAGAGTAGAACTTGGGGTAGGGCTGACCCAGCTCATCCATGAGGCCAAATGAGGTGGTCACCTGAGGCAGCAGATGGGCAGAGCATGCCTGGCCAATTCACCTCCACTGCCCCCTTTCCTCTTCCCTGGATTAGAAAAGGGGATGGGGAAAAGGCTGGGCTCTGGTGCTCTGGCCCACCTCTCACCTCTCTTCCACACTTCCTCTTGCTGCATTCCCCTCTTCCTTTTACAATCCTAACTCCAGGTTAGGATTGCGCCCTAAGAGCATGACAAGCCTGGGGGCAGCTGCCTTAGCTTGGGGAGCAGCGGCCAGAGCTGCAAATGGACCCCCCACCCCTTGGGAACAGTTTCCTTTGGGCGGTGCCAGTCTCCCCAGCTCCATTTCTAGCTGTCAGTGTTCCTCGGCACCCAGGTGTTGACGCCTTCTCTGTCCATGCTTCTCAGGTACATGCACAGGCCTTTTTTAAGATGGGGACTTACGTTCCCACCTGCTCCAGAACGCTCCCACCTGTTCCCACAAGCTCGCAAGAGGTGGTGCAGACGAGCTCTCCTCGGGCAGCAATTCTCCGGTGGGTTCATCTTTCCCTCCGCAACCCCCAGCCCTCTTGCTCCGGAGGTCTTTTGTGCCTGAGAAGACGCTGTGAGTGGCAGCCTGGATGATGATCACGTGGCGGAGGTGATAGGGATGGAGATGTGCTGGAGAGCCCTGACATGCAGATGCATTATTTAGCACGCTCAATAATTCAGCGACACTCCTGTAAAGAGCTTTAAAATATTCAGGCTATTGCCCCAAGTTCATGCTTTATTTAAGGAGGCGCCTGCTGTGTGTGCAACATTTAAATGTGTGCCCCTCTGCTTCCAGGTGGGACAAACCTTCATCCCGTCATCGGTGCCTGCGACCTTTGCCCCTTCGCCCACTCCAGCCGTGGTCAGCAGTGGACTCAACGACCTCTTTGAGCTCTCCACCGGCATTGGCATGGCGCCCGGTGGTTACGTGGCGTCCAAATCGGTACAGCAAAGCAACATGGCAGCTGCGGAGCTTCTCCCCCTTCCATTCTGTTGTGCAGCCGTTCCGTTCAGATTGCAATATTGCTATTTTATTTAGCGCCTTCGTGAACTTCTTTGTTATAAAGAAGTTTACTTAGCACAAGGGTCCCCTCTCCCAAAGGGGCTCACAGTCCGGAAAAAAGACATGAGTGAGATACCAGCAAATTGCCACGGGGGGGGGGGGAACCTGCTGAATATGAGAGAGACCACTTGACAAAGTGCCTCTTTGCACAGTTACTTTCGGCTCCCCTTGTAGTTGGGCAGAAGATTTAGCCGAGAGGGTTAATGCCTCCGTTTGCCCGAAGATAACACCTGAAGATCTCAAGGTCATGAGCTCGGGACTGCCGGAAGTCTCTGCGAGCAGCAGACCTTGGAAACTGCGGCTGATTACAAGCTGAGTTTCAGCTGCCTCGTGGGAGGAGGAGTGTGCTGAAATCAGCTGCATCTCTGGTGGCAGCAGGGAAGCCTCATCAGCCAGCAGACGACAGACGGGTGGCTAAAGAAAGAAGGCTAAATCCAGAAAGAAAGATCTGTAGGAGTGTTGTTCTTGGAAGATAGAACATTCTGTAAATTGTAAAAACCTTCGGGTTTGTGAGAAAGTCTGCCTATGTAAACCGCCTTGAGTTCAATCATTAGAGAAATCTAGTGATATTAAGAAAGGCGGTATATAAATAATTTTATTATTATTATTATTATTATTATTATTATTATTATTATTATTAGTTGACATTATATAGACAAAATATGGATTTGGAATAAACCACCTTTGATTGCTCAGCTAGCCCCATGACCCCCCCTGACTTGATGAAGAATGAGGGGGCAGGTTCTTTCCCTGAGAGGCTCATTGTCTCAAATTAGTCACAAAAGAGACTTCAGAGTTGGGGCAGGGGAGTGGAGACTGAGGAAAAACAGGAAGGAGGTGCAGTGATTTCAGTCGCATGCTCTTAACTCTAGCACGTGCTTTGATCAGATAGCACCAAGACGTGTTAAATCGGCCTCACAAAACTGTATTTGCACAGAAGAGCAACGTCTGCCATGAATTTATACAATCCTAACAAGACACTGGAAAGCTGTTCATAAGAGAGGCAGATGTGCAGTGAGCTGGTGAAGGGCCGTCACATCAGGACTTCCCCAGTCCCATGTCTGTCATGAATGCTCACTAGCTGGCCTTAAGTAGATTTTTATCCTGGCTCTCCCCCCCACCCGCCCCTCCCAAAAGCTCTTGCTGCTGGTGCTCTCGGCTTCTCTGAGATGGACACTGACCATTCTTCCTTGATGCCTTTCAGGTCTGGTTGCCAGCCGTGAAAGCCAAAGGCCTGGAAATCTGCGGAACCTTCAGCCACCGGCAGGGGCACATTTATATGGACATGAGCTTCACCAATAAGGCCCTGCAGCACATGACGGACTTTGCCATTCAGTTCAACAAGAACAGGTGGGGCCTGGAGGGCTGCACTCTTGGTTGAGGGTTGATTGAGGGTGCAGTCCTAACCTGGAATTAGGCCGGCACAGTTAGGCCAGCAAAGTTTGGCTGGCAGAAGGGACACCATAAAGCACATTTGGACCACTCTCTGAGTCAGGGATGATGGTGCACATCTGTTTGCTGGCCTGTCTGACTCTGAGAGTGGTCCAAACATACTTTATGGTGTCGCTTGTGCCAGCCAAACTTTGCTGGCCGAACGGTGCCAGCCTAACTCCAGGTTAGGATTGTGCCCTGAGTCAGACGTGCTCTCTGTCCCAATTCTAGGGCGTAGTAATGTGTTTCCTACTGCAAACCTTAAGGTATATGTTGACTGAGAATGCAAACAAGGCCTTGCCTGAGAGACTTGCAGTTTAAAAAGAGCCACAAGGGAAATGGCAGAAGGTGGGGAAGCAGGAATAAACTGGCCAGGATATCTGTATTGAAGGGATTTGTACGGACCAAAGGAGGGACATGTTGGTGTGCATGTGCCCGGCCATGCTTGGCGGTCCCTGGCTGTTGGTGTGGCGTTCCAGGCTCTGGCCTCCAGATCAGAGGAGGGCAGAAAGTGGACCTGTGATCTGGTGATGGAGAGGCACAGAAGCAGCTCCTCCCTCTTGCTGCACAGTCTTCTGGCCCTGGCAGCCCTTTGCTCAGGTCCCAGAATGTGAATGTAGGGAGCAGCCATCCCTTGAGCCTTCTGATGGGCAGCGCCTCTCCAGAGCTCTTCCCCCCCCCCCAAAGGAGGGAACAGCCTCCCACTCGGTCAGGCCATTGTTTCACCCAGCCCAGTGCTGCCTTTGCTGCCAGGGCCCTTGTCGTCACTCGCTCTTCGAGAGCTTGTTGTTCATGGCCTTCTGCATGCCCAGAGCTCACTCTCCCCCAGCGCTGTGGGCCTGCCCCTTTTTCCTTCTGCAAAATGGGGACATATTTAAGGGCAAGGAACACGTGGACCTTGAGGTGGTCTGTGGTCAACTTCAGGGCGGCAGCTCTGTGTTGTGTCCAAGGCAAGCAGGATCTTCAGGGGTGAGCCGCAGCTTTGGTGTTGGTTTGCTGCTGGCAGCTGGCAAGTGCCTCCTAGGACAGAGGCTGAAGGTGAGGGGGAGAGAAGCTGGCGCACTGTTGCATGCTCTGTTGCCTGTGGTTAGAGGAGGAGAGGATGCTGCAAGCATGGGAGGCAGCAGACCCAAGCACTGGCATCATCCTAAGAACGGAGGTGCCACTCCTAGAGGGAGCTTGCAGGAAAGCCAACTTACTTACGTATTAAAAATAATGAGTGACTTACCTGCCCCTTTCCAAGGCCTCAGGATAATTAAAAGCATAAGAGCTCTGCTGGATCAGGCCAAGGCCCATCTAGTCCAGCTTCCTGTATCTCACAGTGGCCCACTAGATGCCTCAAGATGCCTGCATCCTGTTGCCACTCCTTTGCACCTGGCATTCTGAAGTAGCCTATTACTAACATAAGGAGATTGCACAATCCATCATGACCTATAGCCCATGATAGACTTTTCCTCCAGAAATCTGTCCATTCCTTTTTTAAAGGCACCTAGGCCAGATGGCATCACCACCTCCTGTGGCAAAAAGTTCTTGATTGTTCTTCCCCAGCCTTCTCAGAGCCCTTTCATGGAGTCCTTGACCTTTTTTCTCTCCCACCCCAGCTTTGGAGTTATCCCCAGCACTCCCCTGGCCATTCACACTCCACTGATGCCAAACCAGAGCATTGACGTCTCGCTGCCTCTCAACACCCTGGGCCCGGTCATGAAGATGGAGCCCCTTAACAACCTCCAGGTGTGTACCACATGATTGGACAATGCCTTGTGTGTGGGGGGCGGGAACTAGGACGAGGGACATTTCTGGTCTTGTGGTGGCAGAGGATTGCTGGGTGTCAAGACAGGATGGGGTGGTCTTCTGGCTTTCTAGCTGGTATATCTTTAAAATTGTACATGAGGTGGAGCGAGACCCTCTTCATCCTTTTCATAATTCTCGAACTTGCAGTCACCCCGTTGAATTGGAATGAGTGTCAAAATAGAGAAAAGATGCCTTCATGGCTGCTGAATTATGGAATTCGTTGCCCCAGAATGTGGCTTCGATGACAGTTGAAAGACACAATGATTAGACACAGTGGCCACACACAGAGGCACTGAGGAGTGGGGTCCTAAGATGTGCCAGGCTCCTGGCATGGACAAGCCAATCCCTAGAGGGAGTTGGGCTCCAGGGGCACAGCCTCCCTGCCCGTGTCTGGGCAAATGCGCTCATTTGGAAAGGTGACTGGAAACCCTGAAGCTGGAGAAGCATTCCGCTCCACAGTTTGTTCCCCAGAGTGCTTCCCATGTATTCCAAATTGAATATTGCAAATTGATTTATTCCAAGTCTTGAGCTTGCCTTAGTAAGGCTGTTTCTCTGCGCCAGAAGTCTGGACCATAGTTGACTCAGACACAAATCATCTCCCCACGGCTCACTTATATTATGGCTCTCGAAATGGAGCCGCTTGCAGACCATGGTATCGCCAGGGGCATGTGCCAGTGGGACACCCTCCTTCTGACTCCGCTGCTGCATGAATGTCTGTTGGGCCTTTTCTCTGCTCCCCCTTCCCCCTGGTTCAGTTGCTTCTCAGGCCACCTGCTGGCAACTTCAAGCGCCTCAGAGTGTTGGCAGGATCAAAAGTCCGGCTTCAAGGGTGTTCAGCTCCAGGGGTGGGTTCTCTGTTGTGCCGACACAGAGGCCACTCAGGGCACTGCCAGCTTTGCAACTTGGCCATCTCGGGCACCAGGCGCAGATATTCCACGTTTGGAAATTTGGCTTGGTTGGAAGGAGAGTCTTGGGTGTAGGACCTAAGAAGGGGGGGGGACCTTATGGAAGTGGGCCCCACAGAGTCTTAAGGGAGGTGGCAGCACCAAACAGCAGGGAGTCGTTGACCTGCATCAGCCTCCGGAGGGGCCCTTTGCCCTGCATTCTGGCTTGGCAAGTTCGCTGCTGAAGAGACAGCCACTCGCTGTTCGACAGCCCTGGCAAGTGCAGCAGCCTTGAGCGTGCTGAGTTTTCCAGGCCATCTTGGCACTTTGCTCTCCTCTGCTTGTTCTCCTTGTGATGGATGGCAAGAGACTGGAGGACGGAAAGTCGCCAGTTGCCCTCTTGCCGGACTCCTCTGCAGGGATCATCCTTGGTGCTTCCAGCTGCAGAAGGCACACCCAGGGCCCTCGGTCGAGCTTTTGGATCTCCAGGCTGATTTGCCTGGGCGGCTGTTCAGGAGGGCCTCTGGGCTTCTTGTGCGCAGGCTGACAAGGAATTAAGAAGAGCCCTGTGGGATCCAGGCCAAAAGGTCCACCTCACTGGAACCCTGACCAGCCAAAGCCTCTGGGCACAACCAGGGAAGGTGGAATCAACTTGGGAGAAGTAACTATTTTCTTTCTCCCGGGACAGGTTGCTGTGAAGAACAATATTGATGTCTTCTACTTCAGCTGCCTCATTCCCCTCAACGTCCTCTTTGTGGAGGACGGCAAAATGGGTGAGTGAGTGTGCAGCCCCTTTGGACCCCAGGGACTGGAGAGCGCTGGCGGGGAGGGGCCTTTTCCTCCTCCTGCTAATAGATCCAGAGGCAAGAAGCGGACTGGAAGGGGAGTGGAGGGCGGGGGAGAGGGGGTCAAGGCTGGGACGAGATGCTGTAACTTCTGCTGCAGCCAAATGCTTCTTTGGCATTGTGGCTTCCCAAGAGCACTTCACAGTGTTCAGGGGCAGCCTGACTGAGTTGATATGCGAGCATAAAGCATGAGAGTAGAATCTGTCAGGAGCAACACATGCTGTGCAGCTGAAGTCGTGGCTGAACTTTTCGCCGTGGCCTGTTGTGATCCCATCAATTTTAGGCGTATCAAAACCATTGTATTCTTTGAAATGGATTTAATGCGATGAATTTGAAGATTGACCGCATCAGTAAAGGTGTGCTTGCATCTGATTAGAGCGGGTCACTCTTGCCTATAAAGAGAGCGCTTGGGAGGGGTGGATGAAAGATGCAGGGAATCTATGAGTGCAGGCTTACGTAGCCTGACATTTAAACCATGCCTTGCCATTTCCAAGCCTTTTAAAGCACAAGTGATTTTCAGGGGGATCCTAATCCCAGTGTGTGTTGATGTTTTTTGTATGACCCTGCCACTCTTCGCATGGGAAGGCCGTGGGGAGCCCCAGGCAGAGAGTGTGCATATGTGTGCACAGAGGGAAGTTGTTTTCCCTCTAGGTGGTTCACTAGCTTGTGTTCTCTTCTCACACCACCAAATCTTTTTTCCACACACATTAGACAACCATGCAGGCTTTCGGATCTGTGGCACACTTCCCTTGCACTGCAGGATCTCTGTGCCTCTACCATGTACTCTACAGCAAGATACAGAGAGTGGCCCCCTAAGCTGGTCAGGGTGGGGATGTGGGGAAGGAAACGGTGTCCGCTTGCCCCTTCTTAGAAAAGCAGGCCTCAGACAGCTGCAGAGAACCAGAAGCTCATTCTTGCCGTTCTTCCTCCCCACCCAGAGCGCCAAGTCTTCCTCGCAACGTGGAAGGACATTCCGAATGAAAACGAGCTTCAGTTCCAAATCAAAGAGTGTCACCTGAACGCTGGTGAGTGAGTGACAAGCAGTGGGACTGCACTGGGGCTCAGCTGCAAACCAGAGCTTCCCCCCCCACACACACACACACACACTTGCATCCCATTAGATGACCTTAGGGCCTTGGTTTCCCCTGGCTGCAATAAGAGGAGGGCAATTCTTAACCGGCAAGGCTGTTGGAAGGATGCCACCAAGGCAATGCACTCTCAGGACACCCTGTGGAGATGTTATGTATTATAATAATATCAACAGCAGAGCTGATTTTTTATTTTATTTATTTTTTTGATGGTGCTACACACAGGTGACAAGTCAGGAGGCGATTTTATGCTTTTGGCTGCTTTTGTCTTTGAAAGAAGCTACTATTTTGACTAGGCCTGAATTAAAATCCCACCCCGTTCCACCCTGCCACAATTTGCTGCCCTGTTCTCAGTTGGAATAAAATGGGGGACTCTTGGCCGTTTCCTAGGGCGAGACAGGAGAACGGTGCCCTGCCGTGCCAGGCTGTTTTCCCAGAGCCCCACAGGAGCAGTGCTGGTGTGGTGCTGTTCCTGGGAGGATTCTGGGAAGCGGGGACCAGGAAAGCTGCTGCTGGGGCACTGGCCGTAGAAGCAAGAAAGGGCGAGAGGGCTGCATCCGTACATTGGGACCCTGGCTGTGTCAAGGCCCTGATTGCAATGGCGCAAATGTGCGTTCACACTGCTGTCAGTTGCTTTTCGGGAAGGGGAAAGGGCACCTGGCCTTCTTCCCGAGGGGCTGCCTGCCAGACCAGGTGTGGTCCTTGGACCCTGGAGGGCTCGATCTGCTATGGATGCTGTCTGCTTCGACTCCCAGCATGGACCCATGATACAGAGCATCAACCTCCATGATTGGTGAGGTCCGGCAGATGCACAATGGCCCCATCCTTGCCTGGGCCGGGTCTGAACCTGTGGTCCTGTGGCACTGTGAACCCAACATCTGGCTGAATTTAGTTCTCCTCCCCCTTCAGGCCTGGATCTCAGCACGCCTCTCCCCCCTCGGCACCCTAACAGTCATTTCCTTGCTCTTTGTGAGGGGCCGTTGCAAAGCTTCTGAGCAAGCAAGATGAGCCCCCCCCCCCCGCACCCCACGGCTGTTTTTGGCGCTGGCAGCTTTAAATAGAGACGCTCCCGCCCTGTTTTCTTCTCTGTGAAGTTCTTTTGACATCCGGCAACAGAAACCCCAGTTCTCGGCACACAAAGCCACTGCCTTGCAATTGTTGACTTAATTGTTATGTTCGTGGCTCTCTTGACATGTTTTGAGCGCTTAGTCATCCTTGGAGGGTGACCTTGTAATTGCCGAAGGGGGTGGCAGCAGCGGAGGAGGGAGGTGTCCCGGAAATGGGACAAACTGGCAACTTGATGCTTATTGGCTGAGAAGCTTCAGTTGGAGCTGGATGCAGCAAGGCAGATACGGGCAGGAGGCGATGGTTGTTCCTGAAGCCTTTTCAGCTGTTCTCAGGCCCTCTCTCCCCAGCGCAGGCCTGTCTTTTGTGTGTACGCGGTGATAATTGTGGTATTTTGGAACACTGCAAACAAGCTTTGGGGGAAGCTCAGGGGTTGGGAGCCGTGCAGAGCAGACTTGGGAACAAAAGTCCCACTCTGTAGAAACCAAGTTTAGTACTTTTGGAATCAGTTTGGCAACCTAAGGAGATTTGCATAAACAAACTGGCTTTGCTTCCCAGGAAATATATATACTTGTGTGTGTGTGCGCGCGCGCGTGTGCGCGCACACAGAGAAGGCACTGCAGAGTTGAAAACCATGCATCGTGAAGGCTTACATCCTGCAGGTTTTAGCAGTCTTGTTCTTTTCTATTTATCTTTTTTATTTTAGTTGACTTTTCATTCTGCTTTTCTTCAAATGCAACCCATGAGACATCAAAACAACAAGGACTCCTGTGCACCACCCTAAGCTCCTTGGGCGAGGAAGAATGGTGTAAAATGTGAAAAGTAATAAATAGAAATAAATATTAACACAACATAGTAATCAAACAGCAGCACTAACATGGAAGTTAGTGTTCCTGTTTATTGCTCGTCTCTCCTCAAGATGCAATTCATTCATGGTTTAATGTCTCCAGCTTTAGCTTTCTCTTGGTTGTCTTGAGAGCTAGGAGCTTGATTTTTTTTTTTTAATGAAAGCTCAGCCTTGTCAGGGTATAGAACTCTGCCCTCAATTCCACCTGTATGATAGAAGAACCATGAGAGAGACAGCGCTCCTCTTTTCAGAGTGCTAGTTACATTGATCCTGTTTCCGCACAACCATATGCCCTGCGGTGGAAAGCATTTCTCTGTGTGTCAGCTGTTATCTGCGGCTGTCTTCCTGGATCAGAGAAAAGGGAGACCCTGTCCATCTCACTGCCATGAAACAGGATGGCTCCTTGCAAGTGAGCTGTTGCTGGGGGAAGCCTGTGTGTGTGTGTGTGTGTGTGTGTGTGTGTGTGTGAGAGAGAGAGAGAGAGAGAGAGAGAGAGAGAGAGAGAGAGAGATCTCCCAGTCTGCCTCCGTTTGCAGAGCGCCCAGAAAATGGGTCATGTCAGATAAACAAGATTGTGTTGCTTCCTATCAGTTCAGGCTGGCTTCCCCTATCTCGGGAGCTGGAGCTTTGGCTCCCACAGCAATTACAGAGGTTGCTGTCACTGTCTCTCCCCCTCCCTTCTCTCACTCCACTTGCTTGCATGTTGGAATCAGGCTGCCAGATTCAGCACAGAAAGACAGAGGTGATGGGCTGCATCTCCAGCCCACGAACACAGGAGAGGGCTGCTGGCTCCAGGCTCTGCACTAGTTGGATGGCCTGCTCGCTTCTGGGAGGTTGGCGGGTCACAGGGGAACGGGGCTCCTCGTCCCTGTAGCAGAGGGTTCTCCGAGGTCTCCAACGAAACGCGTCCCCTGCCCGTGATTGATGCTGGGGCCATCTGCGTGCAAAGCAAAGGCTCTTCAGGAGAAGCTGTCCTAAGGAACCTTGAGCTGGCTAGAGAGTGGGCAGACTATTCCCAGGGTTGCAGAGCCTGGAAGGGCCCCTTTGGAACCCTCTGTAGCAGCTCTCCAAGGGCTCGAGCAGGCAGGGGCTTATTTCCAGCCCTGCTGCCGGAGACCATTTCAGCTGGAGCTGCTGCTGGGATGCCGCCTGGGGCCTCCTGGGAGTGAGCAGCTGCTGAGCGGGAGCCCCTCCCCATCAAATGCATCTGCCTGAGGCTCCGCTAGGCGGCTGGTCCTTCTGGTTTAATGCCAGCTCCACTGGCCCGGGGCAGCTCTCTGGGGCCTGCCCCAGCCTGGCCTGGAACCACCAGGGCATTGAATTGAGGGCCTTCAGCATGTGCAGCAGGGGGGCTCTCCCACCACCATCCCGATTCTGTGCTTTGGGACCGGGAGGGAGGGAGGAGAGCAGGCTGTGGACTCCTTTCTAGCCCTGGTTGCCTGCTGTGAGTGTGCTCAGAGCCGTGCTCTCGCTGCCGCGAGGAGAGGATGCCTGTTTATAAAGACTCGAGTCACATGCCCTCTTCCGTTCTGCCGTGTGCGTCAGGCACCGCCGGGCAGCGTTGCCTAGCAACCTTGCCCGTTCCCCAAGAAGCTGACACTGGCCTTGGTGTGCCTGTGCTGGGAGGTTGGGAGGGAGGAAGGAGGTTGACTACCTCCCTGTGAATGGAAATGTGGAGTGCCCAGGACCCCCCCAAAGCCTGCACTGAACACTTCAGTTTATCCAGTTTTGCTACTATGCCTGCTTGGTGCTGGATGGTCTCTGCCCCAGGGCACTTACAGTCAGCACTGACAAACACCACAGTTTCCACCCTGTTCCCAAGCCCTCTGCTTCCCTAGGGGATGGGGGGGGGATGCCTTTGCATGGCGCATTGCTCTGGATGAAGTTGGAGTGTGAGGGAAGGAATTTCCGCTCTGGAAAAAGCCAGTCACTTGTGTCTCCTGGTTTCCACAGCAACCAGGAAAAGTCAGGGAAGCCCGTCGGATTGCAGGTCTGGGCTCTGTGCGCGTGCATGCTCACACGTTGCGTGGCCACTGCCGCAAGCCATGGGATCAGATGCCACTGTGGGGCTCCCAGTGCCAGCCATGCCCAATTCTACTTCTGTTGAAGGGATGACTGTTGTCTTGCTAGGTGGTGTGTGTGTGTGTTTTGCTCCTTTTTCCTGCTTCACTCTAGACCAGAGATTCCAGTATGGGGTCTGTTGGGTCTTGGTGGGCTTGTTTTTGCAAAAAGTGGAGTGTGCAGGCAGTATACTGAGAAAGATGTAGGGAAAGTCAGGGGTGCCCTCCTGTTCCCCTCTGCTATTAAGAAGCCTGGAGTCTTTCAGTGGGGAGCTCTTGTGGGGAGGAGCAGGAGCCCCCCCCCTTTCCCCCACTCTGTTAGGATCCAAGACATCGGTGTAAGAGCCCCTCTATCCATAGCACAGTAGTAGCACATGCAGAAGTTTCCATTTTCAATCCTATGACTGAGAAAGCTCTCTGCTTGTCTTGATGCCACTTACAAGTTACCGTTTCTGACACTCCTGACGTCTTGGAGCTCAGCGATTGTGGCAACTCTTCTTAAGGGCTCACATTCATGAGTTATTCCTTCACGGCCTCCATCAGCTCGGACAGCTATGAATCCACCTTCCTAGGGAGGCTCTGCATCACATACTCTGGCTGACCAAGAGCTATTTGATGTGCTTGCAGGACAGAGCCTTGTCAGTGGTTGGCCCCCATTTGTAAAAGTGCCATTAGACATCTTCCCATCCAACTTTCAGGAGGGCCCTGAAAATTCTGTTCCACCAGTCTTTGGGTGAAGATTGAGGGCACGTGATCTGCTGTAAGAGTATCCAAAGGACCCTACTAGATCAGTCCAAAGGAATCACCCAGCCTCCTGCTTCCCACAGTGGCCAGCTGGGTGTATCAGGTAGGAAGGCAGCAGCCCCCCTCCCTGCTGCTGCTCACCAGTGTGTGCATTTAGGAGTGTGCTGCTCCTGAACACAGAGGCTCCACCACCACCACTGGCAGCTCTGCCCATCCTGTGAAGCTGCCCCTTGAATGTGGACATCCCTGCTGGGTCAGCCCAGCGTTCCGGCAGCATAACACCACTGGGTCAGCCCCTTCTAGCACACCAGGGCCGACCAGGGGCTTGGCCCCCATGGCGCGTAGTGGGGTGCTGCTGTGGCCTCACCGACTTTCTCCCCTTCCTGCCTTGCAGACACCGTCTCCAGCAAGCTCCAGAACAACAACGTTTACACCATTGCCAAGCGGAACGTGGAGGGCCAGGACATGCTGTACCAGTCCCTGAAGCTCACCAACGGCATCTGGATCCTGGCCGAGCTGCGCATCCAACCGGGCAACCCCAACTACACGGTAAGGCTCCTGCTGGCTGGCGGGAGTGGGGCAGGGCAGGCGAAAGAAGCCTCTGCTGTGCCGTCTTGACTGCAGCCTCCCCTCCCAGCAGGGATGCCCTTGGTCCAGTTCGAACGTTGCCCTCAACCCCGCTCTCCCGTTGGTCTCTCTGCAGCTCTCTCTGAAATGCCGAGCCCCGGAAGTGTCGCAGTACGTCTACCAGGTCTACGACGCCATTTTGAAAAACTGACGAGCCTGACTGCGCAGGGATGCAGGGCGGGGCCAGCTCCACGCCTGCCGCCGCGGCCACCCCTCTGCCAGCGGAGGCCCAGAACACTCTCTCTGTCTCTCGATGCGGGGAAACAAAAAAAAACAGCTCTGTGTTGTGTCTCAAGAGCTCAGCCCTGAGTGCTGAGAAACCAAGGTAGCAAGTAGTGTCTACGTGCCGGTAACCGTAGGGGATGTCCCGTTTGATACTCTTAGCGTCCGTGAGAAGTTTGTATGCGCTCCGCGCTGCTGCCCATGTGCCACGCTCCTGTGCCGCGTCCGTCTTCTTCCACGTGCTTTCCTTCCTGTGGGCTTTCTCCATCTCGTGCCAATGCTTTGTGTTTTCTAAAACCACTGTAGGCCTCTAGTTGACGTTTTGTAAGTGCACCTTCATTTAAACACACACACACACCCCACCTCTGAGCAGGCAAAAGCCCCAGAGGCCAAACATACACTCCGCACTTTATCTTTTGTACTTGTGTGTACTTCTGATAGATGATTTGAAACAATTACTCAGCTGCCTCAAGCAGGGAGGTCATAAAGGCCAACAGCTCCGGGGCCAAGCCAGGCCTCTGAGTCTTACAAGAAAGAACACCAGGCATTGATTTGGCCCATGGGAACTGCGTAGTCCTCTCTGCCTCTCCCAGGCTGAAAATCCCACCTGCTCCAACATCTCCAGGTCCTGATGGCATGCCAGGGCTTTCAGAGGAGGAACTAGGCCAAAGGTACTCCAAGCAGGGTGGAAAGGAATTGATTGCAGGTGACCCCCATCAGATTTGAATGCTGGGGGGGGGGGCGTGATTCCCCTTCCAGTCAACATGTCACATCAGTGTGTGCCTCAAGTACACCTGCTGCTCCTAGGGACTGTGTCCTTATGCACGCTGCGTTTGCTGTGTTCCGTGTGTGACAAGGAAGCGGGGCAGCTGGGAGCAGAAGGTGGTGCACCAAGAGGGAAAAGGGCAAGTGTCCAGGGCTCATTCGGCAAGGCAGAGGTGTTTGGTGAGGTGATCTGCACTCTCAGTTCAGCTGCCGGCCTGCCTGTCTCCCCACTTTGTTATGGGTGCAACTGCAGTTGGAAGGCAGATCTCCTCCTGGGTGTCCCCCACCCCATTGCTCTCTCCTCACTGGGATCTCAGAGGTGGCTCTTCTGTTGTTGCCAGGCACATACAGGCCCCAGGCTTTGCACCCCAGCCATGCTTGCACCACACTGCATCCTGATCTCCCTCCCCCAACTATGTGTTGAGCAGCCAGGCAGATGCAGGGCCACCATATCAAGCCACTAGAACTGCAGTACACACCCCTTGCTGAGGAAAGATGAGGCAGTCTGCCTGCCTGCCTGCATCCAACTCCCTTCCATGGATGCCCCTCCTTTTCACCCTGCATACTCGCCTCCTGACCTGGGCAGGCAGGTCTTTGGCTTCCCAACATCATTTGTGCATGAGCAAGTGTCAAAACAGATGCATGCGCTTTCAGCGGCTCCTTCCCTCCCTCTTCAGGGAGTGTGGAGAAGCCAAAAATAATGCAAGTCTTGGGGGGGGGGGGGGATAAGAAAACCCAGTTCCCTTCTCACCTTCCACCATGTGCTGAATAAGCCACAGGCCCAGTGGGCTGTGGTTTCAGCACCTTTGAATCCAGGGGGTGGCAGGAGTTGAGCCACATTTCAGTGAGCTGGGAGTGACAGGTGGATCTCAGCTTGAGTAGATGGGCGTTGCACACACAGAGTTGCTGCCATGAACCCTGATTGCAGTCGGCATTCAGGAGCAGAAAGGGCCATGCACAGCAAATCTATATGCCGGGGCTTTAGTCCCTTGGAGCTCAGCTTGTGACTAGGCCTGCTTCCTGCAGCCCCCAGGGATGGCCCAGGTTCTGGCAAGAGCACCTCCACAGCCTGAGCCGCATCTCAGGAGCCTCTGCCCATCCAAAAACACAGGCTCCTTTCTTATTAGCAGCTTGTCTGGTGCCCCACACCTCTCTTCCGGAGCTCCAAGGGCTGGGAGGTGGCTGCATAGCCAGACCAAGAGCCACACGTGGGCTGTCCATCCCCTAGAGATGTTGCCCTCTCAGCCCGCAACAGGCCTTCCAGCTCCTGGTAGTACAGAGCCAGTGGGCTGCATTGGGCTCTTCCTACTGCCTGGCCATGCACAGAAAGTTCTCTCAGCAGCTGGTAACGCCCCCTGGTGGCCACTGGCCCTGTACAGCAGTTGCCTGGCGTGTGCACAGGAGAGCCCATCCAAAACATCCCCCAGAATTGATTCCTGGGTGATGACCGTGGAGAATTATTAACAAGCCTTGGGGATTGGGGCAAAATGGCAGCCTCCCTGGCTGCTGTGCTATGCGCAAGGCTGGTTTTTGCCAGGAAGCCCAAAAAGGAGGCAATGCAGCAGCTTCCCCAAGAAGCACTTGGGGAAAGAATGGCAGTCGGCATCAGTTGGGGGGTGGGGACGGGCAGGATAAGCATGCCTGACTTGGCACCCCTTGTGTCAAGGTGCATTTTTTTCACGAGAGAACTTTGGGGTCAGCTTTAGTTTGGAGACTTTTAGAACAGCTTCTTGCAGCCACTCTGATTGAGGACAGATTTGGGAAACTGGTTCAGGGGGGGCGGAGATTTTGGAGACCCTGCTCCCGAAGCCACCCCAACTCTTAATTGCGAAGAGATGGACAGGTGTGAGGTTGTGCCCAGAGGATGTGCCCTGATGCCGGCCTTGCTGCAGTGGCGAGCCATTTGGGAGTGTTCTGAGCGGATGAAGGGCAAAGTGTTCAAGGCCCGAGGTCTTCCTCCTCCTCCTCCAAGGGCTCTGGGGTGAGACACACCATTAACTCCTGAGGCCAAGGAAGAGTCGTGTGCCCTTGTGACTTCTGAACGTTCAGGGTCAAGAGTTCCACACTGCCCTCGAAACGGTGTGTGTCGCCTTTGGGTGGCGTGGGTCGTCGGGTCCTCATCTTGTGGCTACGGGAAACATTTGAGGGTTGGAAGGAGGAGATTCCCCGTGTGCCAGCTCTTCCTCTTCCAAGTCACTGGTGCGAAATGGCTCCCTCTGGCTTGCCCAGCTGCTGCTGCCTGGAGTGCAGCAAAGGGGCAGGCAGTGCCTGGTTGGGGGGGGGGGAGCCTGCTGGAAGCGCTTCCGCCCAGCCCTACTGCTGGGCCTGTGTCTTGTCTGCATGCTGTGAGGTGTGGTGTGGAGGGGGGGGGTAGGCGGCTCCGTTGCTCACCACTGCTGCCATTCCATCGTCCAGACACATTTGACCAGGGGGTGGGAAATGGGGAGGGGGGGGACTAAGCTTTGCCTTGTATCATCAATAAATGTAATTTACATAAACATCATCTGTGGTGGTGTCTTTGCTCAAGGCAGGGTGGAAGGACCTGCAGCTGGTGCCTTCCATAAAATCCTAGCAGCTCATGTCAAGTGAAACCCACTCCACGTGAGTGCTGTCAGTGGGGCCTTAAGGGTGGTGGGCAGGATTCAGCTCAAATGCAGAAATCTGGGTTGCACAGACATCAAGTCATCCCACCCTGTCTCCCATAATGGTTGGTGGTGACAGAGGAGAACGGAGCCAGGCCCAAGCTTTGGTTTCCAGAATGGATGCTGGGAACTGTAGTTCCAGAAAGACGTTGAGGGCTCTGTTTCAGAGATGCCCAACACCTCTTCCCTCTGCCCTGGTCACAGAACTACAGCAACCTGAGGACTGGGTCTGAAAAACAAGGTTACATCTGTGAGACCAGTAATTACTGGCAGAGGCCAGTAATCATGACACTGGCCTCGTTCAGCTTGCGTTCTAAATCTGGAATTAATTCATTTGAAAAGCCAAGCACTACTTTAGCACACAGGCTGAGCTTTGCCTTCTCAATCACTGCCAGCGCCCCTGCTGGGCCCAAACAAAAGAACAGAGGGCTAGGTGGGCCCTGACTGCATTCCCCTGTGCACTTTTCCAGGATCTTAGAAACTTTGCCATTTGTGCAGTTTGCGGGAGGGGGTTGCTGAGATGCGGAAGGAGCAGGCCTGAGTGTCTTGTTGCCTCTGTTTCCAGCCCTGTTAAAAACGAATGTCCTACTGCAAGAAGAGTCCCAGGCTGAAATTGCCCCTGGGAAAGGTTCCCCTGTGGCTGCACCTCTGCCTGTTTGAGGCTCTTTGTGAACCTTTTGGTTCCAGAAGTGTCTCTCGTTTGTTTCCTCTGCCCCTACAATAGTCACACAGCTTCTGGGCTGGGACTTTGGCTCCCCTTTCATCAAATCGCCTTCTCAGCCCAGCCTTCGCCTGGTTTGCAGCTGCCACCTCTTCACCCTTCTGCTCAGTGACTGCCCCTGCATCCCCACCCCAAGAGAAGTTTGGCCATTGTGTGTGTCCCCTCCCCTGTGTGTATTCCGGAGAGAGGCACGAAGAAAGCATGTGGAAAGTGGTATCCAGAGAAGAATCACTTCTTTAGAATCAAAGATTTCTTTTAAAAATAAAATCAAGCTTCTAGACCTCATTCTATTTATGACTCCAGCTCCATAAGAACATAAGGAAAGCTGTGCTGGCCAAGGCTCATCTGATGTCCACAGTGGCCCACTAGCAGCCTCTGGGAAGCCCACAAACAGGAGAGAGACATCTTCTGCTTGGACTTGAGGTTAAAGTCCATTTGCTCCATTTGAAGAATTGATTCATTCAAGCCACCAAATGATTCTTCATGATATAATACTTTGATCCTGCTCTTCCTCCGAGGAGCTCAAACTGCCAAATGGGGTGCTGTCCTCACCCCCTCCACACACAGTTTTATCTTCATAAGCTGGACGAGGGTGTCTTACTCAAGGTCACCCAGTGTGTCTTAAGGCTTGGCAAGAATAAATCTAACACTTGGCATTTCATATACAAATAACGAGGCAGCTCCCTGCCCCAAGGAGTGTTCAATTCAAAATTTGACACAGAGGAAGCAGTAGCGAGAGGGGAGAAAGACGGAGCTGAAGGTTAACAGGGAGAACGCAGTTTGGTTCTGCCAGCAGTCACTTTGGGAAACAGTTTGGATCACTTGGGAGCAGAATTGGTATTTAAAACATTAAATGCCAACCGGACATTAAAACTGTAAAACTGTTACACCTCCCCAGAGCGTCTTTTTCCTGTGGTCATTTGCGGCTTCTTAATCTGCACTTGTTATATTGTGAACTGCTTCGGAATGAGGAGCAATCATTTCATCTATTTGGGTACATAGAGCACTTTGTGGACTTTTTTGTTGTTTTGTTGTAAAACAGGATATAAATATCCTTTATGTCTATATCCTTTTATCCAAACATATCCTTTATGAATATCCTTTATATCCAAACAGGCCACAAATGCCCTTTATATCTATATATGGCAGGCATATATATGGCGGGCTAGAATGTTAAGCTCATTCATCCACACATCAACCCTAGGAGGTAGGTGCAGCTGAATGACAGGCCCAAGGTCACCCGCTGCGTTTTACAACCCAGACCCCTTAGTCGTGCAACTGAGCCTGCAATCCTATACACACTCAAGTGGTAGTAAATCTCATTGAATCCAGTGGGCCTTAGCTCCACATAAATGTGCATAAGTCTCCCCCCCACCCCGCTATCCAACACTTCTTGTCTCTTTAAACTGACCAGTACCTTCAGCCTCTAAACATCATTTTGATTCCAGGCAGCAGGATGGGAAGAGCTCACTCATCACCTTGAGCTATGATCAGGACGTACCAGAACACCCACCACAGCTGGTCTGGAAACATGATTGTGACACACACTGGAGCATTTGGCCACCCAGTGACAGAGCACCCACAGCTGGGCTCTTCTCCATCCTGGGTCCTACTGTGCCTCTGGAGTGATCAAGAAACCCAAAAGGATGAGGCTGCTGATTCCCAGCCACAAACATGGCAGGCTTTGTGACCCTGTGGATCTCCTGCAATCAGTGGCAGGAGATGTCCTCCCCCCCCTCCCGCTTTTTCTTCCTAACACACACACACACACATACACATGTCTCATCTTTCCAAAGGAGCCCACTTCTCTGCATTGCAAGAGGAAGACAAGAAAATACTGCAGGAAGACAAGACAAGAGGAAAGACAGTTGAATTCTTCCAAGCATTCCAAAGGAGAGATGAGATGAAAGGGAAATTATTTTAGCCTATTAAAGCATCCTCTCTTCCCCCCCCCCCCGCCATTCCCCTTACCATATCGCTTGCTTTGAAGCAGCTGCAGCTCTCAGGGGTTTTTTTTTTTTTCCTGCAAACACACAGATTGGCGCTCCCCCCACCCCCAAGATCTGGGTGGGATTGCTGAATGGAATATCTCCTCCACTCTGTAGCCAGCTGGCACCCCCATTTTTTCCAAGGATTTGGGGTCCTGTTGCAGGAGACATTTTCCCTTGGGGAGAGACTGTCCTTGGCATCCTTGCAAGGTAAGGAAAGGGTTATGTGGGGGAGAGGGATTGCATGCGGGTTATCTGCTAGGGGGAATTGGTAAGAGAGAGGAGACCTTTTCACCTTCCAATGCACACTGGCTAATTTGTATGTGGGTGGGGGCTGATTGTGTGTGTGTCGGGGGGGGGGGTTGCACAGCAGAGCTGGCCAACCAAGGAGTAGAACTGCTCCTTGGGCTGCGTGCAATGAAGTGGAGCTATGGCTGGGGAGACCTGGAGCTATTGCTCTCCCCGAAAAACTAACTCAAAGGGCCCTCTCAGTTGGTCGGCAGCTGACTTGAGGCCCCAGGGAGAGAAGACGGGAGAGGTTTAGAAGCTGTTGATGAAGCAGGGAGACTGTTGGTCCCGTGACAGGTGACTCTTCCAGGAGCAGCATGGCAAACAGACCTGGAGGCTTGCGCTACTCCCACAGATTTCCCTCCCTTCCCTCCAAAATCGACACGTCCCCCCTTCCCTGTCCCCTCTAGTTCCTGACCCTGCCATTGTGGTGACCTGCAAATCTCAGCCAATCGATGGATTCAGGCCTTGGGGGGGTGCAGAGAGGGGGTGCATGCAATCCCCCAGCTCAATGGAGGCCTCCTCTCGCTCATCTACGGAGACAAAACCATCCTGTCTTCAGGCCCCCCGCTGCAAAGCCCCTCTGGGACCTCCAACTGTGTGGCAAGTTGATTCTCGCACAAGAACCTCTGGGGAGAGATCCTGCCACGCCAGGCCCTCTCCCCTTCCTATGGCATTGTCCGCTTGCTGCTGGGCAAGCTCCCCTCCCCCACAAGATGCACCCATGCTTCCCTCCATGTTGTTGATGTGCCACATGGCCGCCAGTATGCATATGCATGTGGAAGGTGCATTCTTGGGTACATGGGTACGATTCTGACATGCACATCCCTATGTCCTGTGTGAGCGTGGATGCAAATGTGGACAGCTGTTCACTGCCTGTGTATTGGGGATTAGAAACCTGATGCCATCATGACTTTACCAAAGATGTGCTTGTTCATGCTTAGGGTCTGGCTTTGATTGGCCGGTGACCCAAAGTTCTGCTGCATTTGCAGCTTGGCTCACTGGCCTGAGTGATTAGGAACTGTTTGTAATGCAGAGGTATTTCTGTGGCTGTGTCATTCTTTCTCTCTCTCTCTGTGACCCACTGCAGTTAGTCTGCTTCTGAATACCAGTTGCAGGGGAGCTATGGCACCCCACCCCCCAAAAAGCATAAAGGTTACAGGCTTCCTGGAAGTATCTGTGGGCCTCTGTAGGGAACCAGGAGGCTGGACTAAACAGGCTTTTGGGCTCATCTTGACCTTCTCCAGATTGTGGTGTTCAGGCATCCAGGCAGCCAAGCATGTATTTTCACATGGTGTTGTGCGCATTCCTGCCATAGATATCTGCCTTCATTTGTGGACCTTCATGTGCTTCTAGTGTACACAGATGGGCCTGTGGCAGCTGCCAGACACGTGCTTCTCTTGCAAGTGCGCACAGATGAGCAGCTCTCTCACGGTATCGCATCCTGTGGCTTGGTCAGTGCATGATGGAAGGAGAGTTATGGCTGGTTCACACATGCATGCATGCCCCTGGATAGTCGTCCCATGTGAACGGGTGCTGTTGGAAAGTATCAAAGAAACTAGTAAGAGTGTTGACTCTGTAGTGTGACATTTATGGGGTGGCTCCTTGCATTTTATGCAAGTGGTCATCAAATGCAGACCCACAAGGTTCTGAAAGTGCAGAGCTGGCCTTTTATGGCAATATATCTCCAGGGACTAGAGATCACTATATCCACTCCCTTGTTTACTCCCCATCTTCAAGGATATTCCAACATTTTAAACTAGCTACCTCTTCCAACTGTTTTTGTTTTGTGCAAAACACACTTCTGTCTGGCCAGTGATTAAGGTCCCATTATCAGGGACCCTGCTGGAAAGGAAGGAGAAAAGAGGAACCAAAGTGAGGTTCCAAAGTGAGGTTCCAAAGTGAACGAGGCAAGAGTGTGTTCCTCTTGGAACAGGATAAGTGTTGGGGGCTTAATGGTCCAGGAACAAATGGGACTAAGGGGGAACACGATAGAGGTCTATGACATTTATGCCTGCTGTAGAGAAAGTTTCTAGGGAGATGTTGCTCTCCTTCTGACTCGTCCAGCCAACTGACCAAAAGAAGGGCTTCATCATTTAATTACTTGTGGAACTCACTGCCACAAGATGATGGCCATTGGCTTAGATGACTTTCAAAAGGAATTAGACAAATTCACATAGTTGGAATTTGGCATGATAGCTGAATGAAACCTCCAGCGTCAGAGGCAGTCTACCTCCTTAGTTGCTGGCAGGTGACCAAGTGAGAGGACTCTTGCCTTCCTGTCCTGCTTGTGGGCTTCCAGACAACATTTAAACTTGGAAACAGGATGTTGGTTAGAGGGACCCACTTTGGTCAGACACAGCAGGGCTTCTGAGAGCCCTACCTGGGCCTCAGTACCGCTGTCGACCACCACCTTGAAACTGTCATTTTCAGGATGGCTAACTTGGTTTCCGGAACCAGTGGTGTAACTAAGGGAGGGCAGGGGAGTCCATGCCTTGAGGGGTTGTCTTAGAGGCTTCCAGTAGGCACCTCAAGTTTTCAGCAAAAAACAGAAGTGCCTTTTGGAGGCCTCAAAGAGGGTTAGGTGGAAATTGGAAGTGAAACCAGCAAAAACTGGAAGTTGTTGTATCTGTTGTATTGAGAGTGTTAAAAATGAGGGGGTGTTAACAATTGTTGTGCCCCCAAGTGCCCGATGCCTTAGCTAGGCCACTGTCCAGAGCACTTGCCCTGGGCACATCTCGGGGGGGATCTGCTCCAAGGTCCGTTTGGGGCCTGGCTGCTGTGCCCTGGCTGCAGAAGGACCCCAGAAGAGTCCCGCATGTTACGTCTTGCATGGCCAGCACCCCATGCAGGACCACTGTATTGGCTGGACTGTCTCAGCCTGGCTGGCTGGCTGGCAGCTCTTGTCCTTCCTCCCCACTCTGTGCTCCAAACGGGATTGAGGCTGTGTGAAGACCTGCTGTGTTGGGCTGCCAAGTCTCAACAAATCGCGTGCAGCTCAAGGAGGAGACTTCCATAGATCAACTCCACATCCCTGTCTTTGGGCGAGCATCTTCTCTCTCTCTCTCTCTCTCTCTCTCTCTCTCTCTCTCTCCAGTTCATCCCGGAATATACTTTCCCCCCCCCAAGATAACACAAAAGGCCTGCCCAGGCAGCAGAGTGCCGAACACCACAGAGGAGACGCGGTAGAGACTTGTTAACATGGTGGTAGTTGAGGGAGGGGGTGGCACAGTTTTGTGGGGGCTTTGCAAAGGAGCTGCTCAGAGCAAGGATCTCCTGCAGATGTGCTCTTCCCAGGGTTCCTTGGGCAGGGATGTGGGGGCAGGGGGAAGGAAATGCCATTTATGGATGCAGAATGGAAAGGACTTAAGATGCTGCTCCGAGAAAATGAGGGGATCATGCCTGCGTGGGTATGCATGCGTGGGTATGAAAACGATGGCACCCTCCGTGTGGCGAGCGCTCTGCAAAGCACAGGAAAGCAGGTCTCTGCCCCTGAGGGGTTTACAATCTCCTGCTCAATGTGGTAAAAAGAGCAGAGGAAAAGGGATGAGATCAATGGGGGAAGAGTGTGACTCTGATTCAGGACCAGAAAGACAGATCTCTGCCTCGATGGGCTTGCAGTCTAGAATGGAAGACAGAGGAGGCCCCAAAAAGAGGGACAGAAGATGCAGTGGGGCATACATACGTCTAACTGTGCTTGGTCTTAGTGACAGTCCAGGATGGGGCTGGAGGTGCGCAGCATTTGCTGTTGTTGATCAGAGGTGGCCGACTGGAGGCACATCTCTGCCCTGGTTGGCAGGGAGAGGCAATAGGGCAGGGGAAGAGCTCAAGATCCCTGGGGAGGGCTGGGAAACACCCTTCCCTGCCCCAATGCTGGCGACGGTTCTGGCAGTCGGGGCAGGCAATGCTGGCCTAGGGAGATCCAGTGGCCACCGCGAGGTGAGGCAGGCCCAAGCATTCCTGGGAGGCTGGTTTGGGTGGGAGGGATGGCAGGCCAGCCTCACCTCCCACGACGCTAGTTCTGCTCTTCATCCACAGTGGAGTTGGCAGCTGCAGGAGCAAAGAGTATTCCTAGGTGCAGGGTTGGGCTGGTTTGTTCCCAGAGTCTTCAGTTGCTCCCCATTTTCTGAATCAGATCCAGTTTCTTATAGACCTTGTGACTTGGGCTGGAGCTGAGAGAGAGAGAGAGAGTTGGGCCCAAGATCTTGCCCAGTGAGCTTCATGACAGCAAGGATCTGAACCTTGCTCCCATACTAGTGCTCTCAGCACTTCTCCCAAGCCCACTTTTACTAGAAGTGCAAGACAAGTTTGGAGCCTGGGGGATAGAGAGGGTCTGCCCTCCTGGAAGACTTACACCATCTTTGGAGGGGCACCCGGCCATGTCTCCACAGCCAGGTTTAAAATACACGACTCCATCAATGTTGTGGGGATTGTCCCCCTACTGAACACCAAGTGAGTAGTGAGCTGCGATGTTTCAGCACCACCAACTCCACACTGGTTTCCTCTCCATAGCAGTCCCTGGGAACTGTAGCGCTGGGGTGGTGGTGGCTGGAGATCTCTTGGAAAGAATTTGCAGCACCTTCACTTTACTACAGTTCCCAACGGGCATCCACGGCAGCCAAAGTAGTCTCAAACTGGCATGTGTTGGTAGCATGGAGCAGGCCTGAGTGATGGTGTAAGTCTAACCCAGGATTTCATGCTCACAGCCCAGGGTGCAATCCTAACCTGGAGTTAGGCCAGCACAGTTAGGCCAGCAAAGTTTGGCCGGCACAAGCGCGACTGTAAAGTGCGTTTGGACCACTGTCAGAGTCAGGAAGGATGGTGCAGGTTTGTGTGCTTGCCTCTCTGACTCTGAGAGTGGTCCACATGAGCTTTATGGTGGCCCTGGTGCCAGCCAAACTTTGCTAGCCTAACTGTGCCGGCCTAACTCCAGATTAGGATTGTGCCCTCAGTCTTGTAATCAGTTGCTTCATTCACAAGCACTCATTGTAAGTATTCAGGACTAGGGAAATGCCCAGTGATGTCATTCAGGGGGAACGGACCAGAACGGGTGTTCCGGATCCTAACGGGCTCCATGGCTGGTTCCGGGTTCCCGGCAAGTGCCAATCAAAAGTGAGTTCCTGTTCCTAAATCATTTGAACGACACCACTGGAAATGCCCCTCCTGGGCTGACAGGGTGGCAAGTGGGGTGGGAAAGGGGTCCCAGGTTTGCAACAGTGATCTGGCTTTGTGCGCTTTTGAGTGCTGCCGGGGAGAGATTGATGGTGCCAAGGCGGGTCGGACCAGATATTTCAGCCGCCTCCTAGATTAATGCATCACTGACTTGATTACATTGGGGAGATCTGCACACGGTGATTGCATTAGACACTCGCCACAATGAGAGAGCTGGGAGTTTAATTAAGTTCTGCCAGTCTTGTGTGTGTATTTAAAGTCAGCTGTTGCAGGGTGTAATAGAGTTGCAATGAAGAAAGTAGCGGGGTGTCATTTTATCCCTGTGCTTCTAATACTTGGAATGTCAGGCATAAGTTCCACAGGTGGTGCTTATCCTGAAAATGCAACAAAGGGGGGGGGGGTGAGCAGCTGAATTTCTGCCTGTTCAGGGCAGGGAGCCGTGCAAGAATGAAGCTTGGGAGCACTGCTCCTGTGGCTTCCTGCAGGGGTTCACACAACACTTGTCTGAGAAGTAACAACCAACCGTTCAGACTGTTTCCGAAATACCGTTTTGGGCAGCTTGGGTTTAGCAAAGCACTACACACAGAAGTGATGCCCCTGCTGAATCTTTTATGTGTCAGGTTGCCTAGCAGCTGAGGTTCAGCATAGTTCTGGGCACTGGTCCTCCTTCTCCTTAGGAGCCCAGCTGGATCAGGGCTCCAAAAGAGGTCCATTTGGTCCAGCATTCTACCTTCAGAAGAGCAACATCCAGATAATTCCAGGTTGCTTGCAAGCAGGGCGCAAAAGTTACAGTCCTCCTTGTCATGACCCAAGCAACTGAGGTCCTCTGAACACGGAAATTCTATGTAGCATGACTACTAGCTGTTAACAGACTCATCCTCTCTCTGAATGGGTCTAATCCTTTCTGATACATCTGTAAGCATCCTCTCTGGGTCAAAGCACAATGGATCCATCTCCCTGCCTCTCACAATGGCCCACCAAATGCCTGCCCCCAAGAACCTTGTCATGCTTTGGTTACATGGGGCTACCATATTTTTTGCCAGACCTCTCTCTTCCGTGACTCATGTCCTGCCTTTTAAAAAGTCATTCCACATCTTGTGACCATGCGGTCCACAAGCTAATTAGGTTTTGGGGGGAGAAAGAAATTCTTTTGTGCCCTCTGGACTGACAGCCCATCCACTTCCTGAGGGTGCCAGATGTTCTAGCATTCATCTGCTCCTAGCCATGTGTCTGACAAGGTTCCTTTTGGTCTTTCAGTGACAGACTAGGCCATCACGGAAATGGTTCCTGATTGTGGCTGACCCCGCCGCTGCCGGAATATGCAGCCCAGGGGCCTTCCTGGCATCAGCGCAGAGGCAGCGGACTGCGCCCAGGAGCCGATCGCCACATTGCGCGGGGAGGCCACGGCCGGGAGGCATGGTGACAACGTTCAAGGTTGCCGTGCTGGGTGCTCAAGGAGTCGGAAAGAGTGCCATTGTCCGCCAGTTCCTCTACAACGAGTTCAGCGAGGTCTGTGTGCCCACCAAGGCCCGCCGCATCTATCTGCCTGCTGTGGTCATGAACGGCCACGTGCACGACCTACAGATCATGGACTTCCCACCCATCACCTCCTTCCCAGTAAACACCCTGCAGGTAGGTTCTCTTGCATGCGCCGTGGACACCCAGAGAGGGCGATTCCTCTGGGTGGCTGATCCAAACCACGGAGTCTGAGGCCTCCCAAGACCCTCCTGTTGGAGACCGGTCCATGTGCTCCTTGTCTCTATGTTACCAGGGCGCTGCCGTGTCTTCTGGTTCCTGATACATTCATGGGTCTGTATTCTCACTTGAGTTTCAAAGGCTGGCTGCTTTTCTGCACAGTTCTCGTGTTCACATGCAATGCGTCCATGCACTGGCCGGTGCATACGAGCACTGTCTGAGCCCCCAGCCCAATAGCATAGCTACAGGGGGTGCTGTACATACAAGTAAGTAATACAGGTGCCGCGATGGCTGCTGTCACTGCCCAGAATGGCTCTGATGGCAAGTAGGAGGGGCTGCTTATGTGGTGTATTGCAGCATCTGCAATATGTATGCCCAGAATGGCTCTGATGGTGAGTGGGAGGGGATGCTTGCAGGGGCTGCAATGCACCATGTAAGCAGCCCCTCCCACTCACCATCAGAACCATTCTGGGCAGTGACAGCAGCCATTGCGGCACCTGCATTACTTACTTGCCCAAGCCCCTTGTAGTTATGCTACTACCCCAGCCCTGAATCAGTAGATTCAGAAGGGACCTCTGCACACAAGCTCCTAACAAAGCCATGGAACTCACTGCCACAAGATGGTGGGGGTGGCTAACGGCCTAAAGTGACCTTTATGAAGAGACACATTCCTGGAGGTTTCTACGGATGGCTGTTGACTTTGAGAGCTGAATGGGTCCTCTGTGTTTGGAGGCACAGCAAACACTGGCATGAGAGCTGTGTCTTGCGCAGTCTGCTTATGGTCTTCCTGTGTGACCGTGGCTGGTCAGGTGTCTGGATTTGATGGATCCAGAAGGGCTCTTGGTATTTAAAAAATGTGTATTCCATCTTTTCCATGGAACACATTTGTCAAAGCAAAATCCAGCCTAGACAGGCTGACATCCTCCATGGAATTTTGGGGACTGGAAGTGGTTGCTGCGAAAGAGCGTTCCCCCTGACCTGGCCAACTGTTGGGGGGGGGGGAGCTATGGGGTGCATAGTATGGGAGCCGCCTCTTTCTCTTCAAGTATCCTGGCAGGAGAGAAGGAAGCCTCTCCTTCTGGAGGATGACAAGCCGAGTTTTGCTCGCCAGGAAGAAAGGTCAGCATGAAGCAGGCGGAAATGGCGGCGGATAAATGATCCACAGAAGCAGAAGGCAGTGACATACTCCGCTGGGTCCGTGCCTTGGAAAGCAGAGCCGTGGGGCGGGGAAAGGAGCAGGAGCAGATGGAGGCTTCTGAGGAAGGGAAAAAGTTTCCTGGAGACGGGGAGAATCCTGAAGAAGGCTGGAGAATCCTGCAAGGCTGCAATGCATTCTGGGTGTGACATTGCCTCGGACTATGGCTTGGAAACTAGGATTCATCCCGCATGAAGCTTCCAGGGTGCTACTGGGGGGGGGGGCATGGCCATACACGCAGAGGATCCCGTTCCTGGCAGCCTCTCCCGGAAGGGCTGGGAAAGGCGATGCTGGCTTCTGCCAGTCAGTGTGTGCAATGCTGAACTCATTGGACCAAGGGTCTGACGGTTCCTATTCTGGAGCATGTTGCGCCATTCGTCTGTCATGGCTATTGGCTACTTTATTCCAGACTCCATTCAATGTGCTGGTCTGCTGCCTTTCAAGTCCTTGTGACCTCAGACCAGGGACCACTGCTTGCCTGAGCATCAAAACCATCTATGTCCTAGGCAAGTGGAGAGAACTCATTAAGAACGCGGGCCTTGCACTGAGCCAGACCTTTGGTGAACCTGGCCCGGTCTTGCCTGCTTTGACTGGCAGCTGCTCCCCAGAGCCTCAGGCAAATAGTGGCTTTCCTCAGACCTGCTTCCTGAGCCCTCTTTCGCCCCATTTATCTGGAGGCTGAACCTGAGATCTGCATGCAAAGCATGGCTCTGCTAGGGAGATGATGTCTCCCCAAGAACCCCCAAAGCTGCCTGCCAGCCAGCCAGCCAGCCAGGTTTTGGCCCAGCATTTTATCTACGGCAGGTAGCAGCTCCTGGCTGTCTGGGGCACAGCCAGTCTTGCCACTAG
Organism: Lerista edwardsae; assembly: GCA_029204185.1. Taxonomy (NCBI): domain Eukaryota; kingdom Metazoa; phylum Chordata; class Lepidosauria; order Squamata; family Scincidae; genus Lerista; species Lerista edwardsae. The sequence goes on along the minus strand of JAJKFI010000106.1, from coordinate 2,253,502 downwards.
GTAGTCTTTAAGTGAAGCTGCCACCAGGGATTAGGCCCCAGAGCTGCAAGGCTCCGTGGGCTGGGCAGAAGCAGTGATGCTCCTCTGAGAACATGAAGCTCCACTGTCTGGATTTGCATTGCAAAGAGCTCTTTGCTCTTTGGTGGCTATTTGGCCAGCACTCCAACATTGCCCCCTTCCCTGAGGCTGAGAACAGTCCAATGTTAACCCTCCTTATTAACTTGGCAGACATGGCCCTGGTGCCTGGCCCTCTTGCCCCGGCCAGCTCTCCTTGGACCAAATTCTCTGTGTCCATCAAAGCATCTCTACTTTCTGAAGCCATGAACACAAATTAAGCTTCTGGGAAATGGGCCAAGCTGGGTGAAGAGGAGCCTGCAAGGGTCAGTAGCAGGGCTGGCAGACGTCACCCGAGGTGAGCCACAGAAGTGATGTTGGGGACCTATCAGATCTGTTCTGTTTTTGTCTGGCTCTCATACTTAACCCAAGACATGCGGTGTAAATGGGGAGGAGTGTGTTTGGTGTTCACTCTTCATGGCTCCCATTAACTTCTATGGGACAACTTTAGCTTTAGGAGAACTGTTGGAGGAAGGACAAAATCCTTCTATTCCACCCCTCAAAACTGGGTTCAGATATTGGGGCAACTTTTGTCCCCTTCTGAATGCTGATCCTCAGCATAGTCAGTTACTTTCTCCCATAGAAGTGAATAGACAAAGCCTTTAACTCAAATGGGAATATGATCATGCTCTGCACTTGGGGATTCTGTTGCAGAGGGGGTGAATCCTGACCCCTCAGTATGTAGCCTGCCCTCCCAGGAGAGGGTCCCCATGCGATGAAAACAAGTGTATCTATGCATGGAATGCAGTAATCCCTGAATACAGGGGTTCTAGGTTCCCCCCATCCTAGTTTTGATGGGCTTTTTGCTAGTGAAGTAATAATAGGGACTATATCCGCCCATGTGCAGAGAGCATTTTCCTTACCACCAAATAAACATGACTGGCTGATTTAGATGAGGAGGGAAGAATTAAGAGTTAGCATCACCTGACAGCAATTGACTGATTAGTTCTGATGTCACAACGGCCATGTGTAGGCAGAGGAATACTGACTCCTCTTGCTGTCATTGGCTAAGTTTCTCTGATGTCAGAGACAGACAGCCTATGGCTGGGTAAATGAGTACTTAAGGAAAAACAGAGACAGTGAGCCCCCCCCCAAACACCTTCACAACCAGTTGGGCTGGGCCAGGGGGAAGCTTGCATAAGTTCTTGCATCAAAGTATGAGCGAAAACTGAGATTGAATTAAGATAAAAGCAAAACAATAGGAGAGATCCACCTCTGCAAGTCAGAGAAGCCACTATTCTGCATCAGGAAACTCTATTTCCAAATGTTCTTTCTGCAAGTTCAAAAAATAAAATAAAAATCATGCTAATGAAAGAACAGATAAAAGGAAATCCTTTCATACTCATTGGGTAATTAATATTTGGAACTCCTTGCCACAAGATGCGATGACGTTGGGTGCCTTTAAAAGGGGACTGGACAGATTTCTAGGCTACTTCAGAATGCTAGTTGTAAGAGCGTGGCAACAGGATGCAGGCATTTTGTTGTCTTGTGTGCTCCCTGAGGCATCTGGTGGGCCACCGTGAGATGCAGGAAGCTGGACTAGAAGGGCTTTTGGCCTGACCCAGAGTGGCTCTTATTATGTTATGAAATGGAAGTATCCAGTACCTCCTGCCTGCCGAACTAGCGATTGGGCCTTGGGGGAGTTTGGAATTCTCCTGTGAGGCAATCCTCTGATCATAGCAGCCCTCATGGGGAGACCAGAAGCTGGGAAAGACGTTTAGCTTCCCTCAGGCAATGTAAACTGACTTCCATTCACCTGTACTCAGCCTTCAGTTTGCAAAAGAGCTAGCAAAATGATCAGAAGATCAGTGTACCTCCCTGAGGAAGAAACAGTAAATATTCTGCGGCTTTTCAACTTACAAAGAAGGCTACCGGGAAAGGGGGTAACCACCACATAAAAACACAAAACACTGCCTTTGGGGGGGTTAAGATATCTGAATAATAACACAAAACACCAAATAGATTACTTTTCCAATTAGAAATAATACTGTGGCTGCATCTGCTGAAATGATATCACCTGTATCATCTCCCTAATACACTTTTAAAGCATTTGAAATTAATAAAAATGAAAAGTTGGAATGAGAATGTAGAATAAAAACACATAACACCGCGATTTGCTATTTTAATCAATTGTGTAAAAAATAACACCAAAAAAAAAAACACCACTCCCCTACTTATGGGACAAATGGCACATCACATTAGATGTGTAACATGGATCAGTGGGGATTTAATTTAGTTTATAAATAGTGTGCAGGACAGGAGCTGTGAAACATGGCGGGAATTGCGGCTAATACTCTGCACACACTGCAGTCTTGACCCCTGACATGTTTCCCTGCATGTTTTCAGGAGGGAAAAGCTTCAATTGAAAGTAATGGAAGGTTTTTTTTTTCCTACTAAAAATAGAACAGAAAAGTGGGTGGGGGAGCAATCTGAATCAAAATTTTGGCAGGTGAACGTTCCCAAAATCCCCTACCCCTGCTGTGGTTTCACCGCATTTCAACCTGCCCCCAAGCAATTTACAAATAAAACTAAACCCCCATCCTGTCCCATTGTGCATTTAGCACAGTGGTTCCCAACCTTTTTTGCACCGGGACCCCCTTTTTAGGTACAACTACCTGTTGGGGATCCCCCTAAGACTTAGTGCCAGAAGTGATGTCATTAACAAGAAGTCATTGTTTTCAATAAATCACACTTTTTGAAGAAAGAACTCACATCCTTTTTAGAATGTCAGGAATGCTTTGTATCTAAGCGATGTCTGAGTTTTGAGTTCAGTGATTGATTCAGCACTGAGAACAACATTGCACAGAATGCATTATGGCTTCTCTATGCCACTGCTGATCAAAGCGGTAAAGCCAAATTTCAGATAGTCTTCAGAGTATTTACGTTCCTCTTCCTTCCCCTTGTACTGAGATTCACCTAGGCATGCACATGGAAGGCATGACATGCCTGCTCATAAAGAGACCCAGGAGAGACTTCATCACACAGGAAGATGAGCCCATAGCAAGGCTAATTTCCCTTACAGCTACAAGCATTGAGGAAGTAGCAGTTTAATGGGGAAGCCTCTATGCTAGCCAAAATGACGCTTCCAAGATGGTGGTGCCCAGCTTTTAAGAATGGCTGCCCGAAGCCCTTCGTGAACCCCTGAAAATCAATTTGCAGGTTGGTAACCACCGATTTAGCATAAGATGCAGTTTGATCCAGTAATTCTGAAGATTGGCTCCTGCAGGACCATGGATAGGTCACACTTGCTTTTCTTCCCGAAGAGTGCCTCAAGCACAGGAAACGCACAGGAAACTTATATGGACAGAATTCTGCACCAGGCAAAGCTGAATTCTGCAACCTGCATAAATTCAGCACACCTGCATGATCCACTAATTCTGCAGTGTCTTTTATTTTTCATCATTTAATCCGTCCTAATCAGGAACTCATAAGAACATAACCCAAGAAGGGACCTGTTGGATCAGACCCAAGGCATTTCTAGTCCAGCAGCCTATTACTCACAGTGATCCAGGCCAGTTTGTTGGGGGCCTTGAGACAAAAGTCTGCACTGGGTCTGCCATGAAATCTCCCACCTGCTACCAGTACCATTAGCTCTGGAGTGTCAGTCTGGACAAGTAGATCCTCTGATAACAAGAGCCTGGTCTGGCCAACTCTGCTGTCTGACAGTAAGTAACCAGATGCATCTGGGAAGCCACAACCAGAAGCTGAAAGTTGCTGCCAGCTTCCTTGTTTCTTCCGCTGAACCTGGTATTCAGAGATAGATTGCCACTGAGCCTGGAGGTTCTGCATAGCCATCCTGACTAGCAGCCTTTGATAAAGCACTCCTCTAGGAGTTTGCTCGGCTAGGCCAGAGGCCATTGCCACATCTTGGGGAAGTGGATTTCATTGATTAATTATGTCCTGTGTGCAAAAGTCCCTCCTTTCATCCATCCTAAGCCTCCCACCAAGCAATGCCATTGATGTCTGCTAGTATTCATATTGTGAGAGAGGCAGGAAAACGGCTGTCTCCACTCTTTCCCAGAGGGTCTCTTGTTTTGTCGGGTCCACCCCATAATTCCCATTGGTTAAAAATTCCAGTGGAGGAAAAGGCTGTGTTGCGAACATTGTGTTGCAAGTACCCGAACGCTTGCTTGTACAATCCAGCCCACGGAATGGGCGTGGACCCCTTTCTTTGGGCCAAGCTGTTAATGGGTGGGTGGGTGGCACCGCCATGGAGCTGCGTGTTCCCTGATCCATCCCTCTCTCATGCTCTTCCCCCTCTTTCCCTGTCTTGCAGGAGTGGGCGGATGTCTGCTGCCGAGGCCTCCGGAGCGTTCATGCCTACATCTTGGTCTATGACATCTGTTGTTTCGACAGCTTTGAGTATGTCAAAACCATCAGGCAGCAGATCCTAGAAACGAGGTAAGAATCTGTACTGACTGTATCCTGTCGCTGGCCCTGGCAGGAGAAAGGGAGCAAAGAAGGACTCTGAAGGTCCACTGCAAGTATTTCTTGTGAGCAGCGCAGGGATCCTGTGGATGGAGCACACTGTCCATGTGTAATTTTAAGAATCATTATTATTTTTAGTGGTGGAAGAGAGAACACAGGCAAGGGGGAGGCCAGGTGCAATGCCTCGTACAGTGATGGCAAACCTTTTGGGTTTGCCATGTCAAAAATGCCTAACTTGACTCTGTTGGTGTGTCACTCTCCACTCCCAACAAGAGAAACAATTATTTACATGTTCATGTATTTTTTTAAAAAATCCAGTCCAATCATTTATAGGGCTATGCATTATATAAAGAAACAACAAATCATTACAAAAAAAATTAAATCATTACAAAAACAAACTCAGGGTGCAATCGTCTACTGGCATTGCACTAGCGCTGCGCTTTTGCGCTGATCCAGTCCTGTTGCAAATGTGCCATCAGGCACAACTGCATCAGTGAGTCGGGCGCTGGACTGATGTGAGCAGCAACGCTGGCGTTCGGGCACCACTGCGCCCATCGCTGCACCAGTTGTGCACCGGTCGGGAACTGGCGGTCGAGGTGCAGGACATCACTGAGGGCATTCCAGAAACATGCCTGGGGCGTAACGGGGTGGCACGGGGTGGCAACGGGGGCGGCAACGGACGATGGCCATAGTGCCGAATCCTAAGCTTCGTCCCCTGCTTAGATGGCCCCGATTTGGGCCGCTGCTGCGCGTGTTCACCTGCGCCTACAAGTCAGGAGGCACAGATCCGAGCAGCCACATAGGGCTGGCTGGGGCTCACATGGGTGTAAGGAGAAAACCTCCCCTTGCCCTGCACTGCACTGCTGCTGCCTCCTACTAGGCTTAGGATACAGCCCTGCTGTGCTGGCCTTGCTATTCCAGCACTGCTTAGGAGTGGGCTGCCCATTGTTGTTAGGTGTTGGTGAACGCTAGTGTGCCACCCAAAATGGTGTGACATGTCACCTTTGATACACATGTCATAGGTTCGCCATGACTGGCTTAGTGGTTAGTGGCAGCTGCTTCCGTCTTCCAGGGGTTGGTCTGGAGGTATTTGAGGATTCTGCTTCCGCCAACAAGGTGGGGAAGTAAGACAGAGAATGGTCACCTTGGGGAAACTCCTCTCCCTGGTCTGAATGAGGTTTCCCCTAATCCACAGAAGTTGCCACTTACACAAAACCTGAAATGAACAGTAGCAAGAGCCAAGTTATTTGGGGCAGTGTGGGCAACCTGCTCCTTAGGAATTGAGAGCAGGTAGATAATCAGTAAAGACGAAAAAGTGTGTGTGTAAGGAATGAATAGACCAGGTTGAAAAGAAAGGAGGGGGTGCATTAAGGAGGGGATCCAAAAGCAACGTTCATATCAAAAATGAAAACAGAGCTGACAAAATTGGGTGGTTGGCAACAAACAGGCCCAGAGCTTAGCAGTAAAACAGAAAACAAGACAAAGCTCCTAAACATAATCTGCGGGCTATTTTCCAATTCCTTGTGCTTCCATTGTCCAGAGAATGGAGAGGGGTTCTGGCTCCTGTGATCCTATGAGGAGTGGGTGATCCCCTCTTTAATGCAGGGACACAGCACATTGGACACTATTAGAAGGCCACAGTACTGAGCATCCCTCTGCATGAACTTGAAAAAGCCATGCAGTTGCTTGTGTTGTAAGGTCAACCCATTGGGTGAGTTTAGGACCACGTGAACATCCCCTCTCACTTCTTTAACCTGGCCAAGGGGGGGGGGTATGTACCATTCTAGGGAGAAGGGTTGGCCAGAATCTTTCTGCAGAAATCTGGACCTGAAGGCAGGGGGTTACACACACAGGTGGCCCTTTTGAAATAATTGTGGAATTCAAGAAGGACCAGGGCAGCTGTAGAAAGAAGTCTCAGGGACACCATAGCCAACACAAGGGACACCATAACATATGCTTGGACCACTCTCGGAATCAGAGAGGCCAGCACACGGATGTGTGCCATCCTCCCTGATTCTGAGAGTGGTCCAAATGGGCTTTACAGTGGCCCTTGTGCCAGCCAAACTTTGCTGACCTAACTGTGCTGGCCTAACTCCAGGCTAGGAGTGCATTCTCAGCCACCTTGATAATCTGAGACATCATAGAAGCCATGTTCATTGCCCTCTTTTGCACCTTTTCCAGCTCTACAAAATCTTCCTTGAGGAATGGTTCCCAGAACTATTCCAAATGTTGATATGGGGTACGATCAGTCTCCTTCAATCCCCTTTTGAAGACATCTAGGCCAGGCGCCATCCCCACATCCTGTGGCAAGAAGTTCCATAGATTAATTACATCCTGTCCCAAAATAGATCCTTGAGAGATTCCACTTCTCACTTCCCTCCATTAGAATTACCCAGACCAGTATAATCCAGGCAGGTCTCCAGGTTTTTTTAAAAAATTGATGGAGTTGACTGGGCTATAATCTTGAATGGGCAAATGAACACTTGGAGAAGTTATTCTCCCCCCCCCCGGGGGGGAAGCATGTCCTCCAGCCACTCACTCTCCTCTGTTTCTCCTGGCAGGGTCATCGGCACCTCGGACACACCCATCATTATTGTGGGGAACAAGAGGGACCTCCAGAAGGGCCGGGTCATCCCCCGCTGGAATGTCTCCAACCTTGTCAAGAAGACCTGGAAGTGCGGCTACATTGAGTGTTCGGCCAAGTACAACTGGCACATCCTCCTGCTCTTCAGCGAACTCCTCAAGAGTGTGGGGTGTGCCCGTTGTAAGCACGTCCACACCACCATCCGCTTCCAGGGGGCCTTGCGGAGGAACCGCTGCACCATTATGTGAGACTTTGGGGTACGGCCCCTACGGCCCCGTTTGACTCCTAGAGGGACCTCGCCCACCCACACGCGTAGGAACGCTCAATCGATGTGGAGGGGTCAGAGACAGAGGTGGCAAATGACTCAGTTCTCCAAATGAAGCAGTTCCAGGGAGTTTTCTTTTTCATTTCTTGTCTGGTCTCTGAGAGGGTCTCTCCCTGCGTCTTTGGAGCCAGAGATTTCAAGAGGAGATTTTGTCACATCCAACGCGAGAGGCCTTCCCTCGGCTTGGCTTGTGAGCCAAGAGCCACCATTGTCTGCTGATGGAGCAGAGGCTTCTGGGAGTTATCCAAGATGGAGGCGGCAAGCTGATTGCCTCGCATGTGGCTGGGTCATGAACCTGGCAAGGGTGGAATTAGCAAATAAGGGGATAGGAAGGTTGATTGAAGAGAGGCCCTCGAGACGTAGGAGGGAAATCTTGCTGGATCAGAATGTCTCTGCCAGCGGCAGTTGCTTGTGTCTTGAATTTCCTGGATTAAGGCCATCTGTTGGGTGTTAGAGGAGGAAAAAAACGCTAGCAAGAGATAGGATGGAAATGAGAGGAGCTTACAGGGGATGGAGGAGCTTGACTGGAGCCAGTTGGTCAAGGATCTGGTGCAGGGTGAAGCTGGGAAGAGCAAACCATGGTGATTGGGAAGAGCGATTCCTCAGGTCATATGAGCACAGAGGTTGTGAGAGATTCTGAACCTGCTTTGCTGTACTTTCCAATACACGTGCATGGAGCCATGGCCACCAGTTCACACATTACATACAGAAAACCTAGGTTTGCTTCTCAGCCTAAACGCAACAGGAAAGCATGGGCAAAAAGGACTCTGTGTTTCGTGTATGTGTGTGAGACATGTGGGCTGCCTGTGCATGCTGCATTTTCGGGCACATGCAACACAGCTTTGGTGCATCCATGGTCATGTGCGAAGCAGTCTCGGTGTGCTGTAGTCGGAGAACACCCAGCCTGTCCCTGGCCAGCTAGGGAATCAATGCCGATTTCATGCCGTGTGTTTCAGTGGCTTCTTGTCAAGCCTGCATTCAGCAGCTGACTTGGGTGGCTGCCATGTAATGTGTGAAAGGGATGAAGCCATCTCCACTCTCATTCAATACCCACACATACACACACACACACACACACACACACACACAGAGAGAGAGAGAGAGAGAGAGAGAGAGAGAGAGAGAGAGAGAGAGAGAGAGAGAGAGAACATTTCTAGCCTTAACTTGAAAATGTATTCCTGTTATCCAGTGAAATCTCAGTCTCTAAGGGGAACCAGTCAGGGCCTGTAGAAGCTTTGAGGGGGGGGCTGCACTGCCATAAGCCCCTCTTCACAATTAGCAGGCAATTAAAACACACTTATGCAAAAAAAAAAAAAAAGACCATTGTGTGCTTCATTGGCAGTGTAGCATTTTGTGGTAGAAGATTCTGATTGTGTCACTGGAACATTTGCAGTAGTGGCTATAATTGGGTCACTATGGGGGGCTGCCCTTCAAGATGCCCCAAAGCACCTCCCACACTCCAGAGATCCATGATATCTATTCTTGATTATGCTGAGTGTCCTCCTTTTTTTCTTTGAGGAGCTGCAAATGGCTGATTTTGTAGACTCAACCAGTCTCCATGAACTGTTTTCTCAAGCAGTGGTTCCCAAACTGTGAACCGGGACCCTATTCTTGGTGGGTCATGAAACTGACAAGCTTATCGGTGACAAGGAAAATGTGTTGAGCCCTAGGGAATGTGAAACAGCCCCATGGGTGTGTTTACGCACAAGAAAGGGGAACACACGACCACTAGAATGGTCCTGATCCAATGAGAGTGGCGCTCAAACAAATGCTCCTGAAGGATAAAAAGAGAGGTGTTAGCAGCTGGTAAAGTGAAACTTTTATTTTTAGTTCCATAAAGGTACATGGGTCCTAACAGAGTGTCTTAAATAGTGGCAGTGAGTCCTAGTGCTAAAAAGTCTGGGAATCACTGGTCTAAAGTTTTCCAAAAGAAATAAAATTCTTATACCCTGAGGCAGGGAACAATCAAGCGGTCCATTAGGTAGTCTCTTACAAGGGCAAAACCACAAAAGATACTGAGAGGGATCGACTCTCTGGCAGAAGCAGACACAATCTCAGCTCTGAGCACAGGACGTGCTCTCCACAAGGGAAATTTCTCCATTGTGTTTGGAGCTGAGTGAGCCACACGAGGCCATTGTGGCTCTTGCAAATGAGGCCTGTCCAGGTGAATTCTAGTTAACTGAAGGCACTCCCTACTGCCAGCTCCCTCCTGCATGTGGAGAGCTATCTTTGCACATGGAGAGCACATGATGCAGCCAATCGCTGTCATTTGTTACTTCCATACTTCCACCCTGTACCCAAATTTCTGAGAAGTGATTAGAGCTCGGAAGGTTGTGTCCTAAGAAATGAAAATTGAGATGGGAGTCTTTTTCTGCTTCTTTGAGTGACTGCTTGGTTTGTTAAGCTCCTAGGTGCAAAGAAAGATGCTCTGGCTTTTGCAAGAGAGAGGGCACCCTCTCTTCTAATTTGAGGACCTCACTAGATCTCAGACCCTGCCTTGCTCAGCATTGCTGGGAGACGCCCAAGTGGTGTTGGTGTACAAGTGCTTCCACATTCTCTGCACACAGGACATAGGGGATAATATGATCGTGGATCGTAGTAGAACCAATTAAGATATTCCATTTCACAGTGCATTACTGGAGCCCTGGCATTTCCCAGAATATAGTCGGTCAGTGGTCTCCAAGCACTGCAGATGGTTTGACAAAGCTCCTTGACTCAGTCGTTCTCTGAAAGTGTGCTCAGAAAGTCATGCCCCTCTCGAGCAGAGGGATTCCAGTTCTGTTCCCCACAACTAGTGTCGTTGGAATGCTGATGGCATGACAGCTGGGTTGAATTTGTTACTGCAAACATTACCGCACCTGCCCTTTCTCATTTTCCAGCTGCTGTTTGGGCACAAGGAAGCCCTGCCCACATGTGGGTGGAGCTTGGAGTGACAGGACCTGAAGGAGCGCACAGTCTGGGGGCTTGTTCTGTCTGAACGGGAGGCAGAGAAGACAGGCCAGAGTCCAGTCTGGACCATCTCCCCACACACTCCCGGTCCTGTATTTTCCCAGGAGAAAAAAGGTCTGCTTGGGGGAAGGGATCCCTCTGAGCTTCCTGCAATCCATGATTTCTGACCCTTCCTCGTTTCCTGCTGGAGCAAAGCAAAGCAGTTTCCTGCTGCTGGCTCACCTCTGTGCCATAGCTATCCTTTTTCAGGGAACGTCGGGGAAGACATGGCAAATAATTTATTTGGGGCATGGGGGGGTAAGTCTCAGTAGTGCAATTTTATTTGGGTTTTCCAAGAACCTATGGCTCTGGAAAGGGGTTTCCTTTTCTAGACTGATCTTTTTCTTCTGGGTTTTTTTTTTTGTTGGGAGATTTTGAAAGCCTGCGTGAAATGCCTTGTAAAACACTCTGCGATGATGAGATGGAGATTAAATTTAAAAAAGAAAAATCAAGTCTGTGGTTGCCTCTAGTCTGTAACACTGTCTCTGTGTGGTTTGTTTCCCAGTTCAGGACTGCAGTCTAGTGTGCTCGTGTTGGCTGGGCCAAGATCTGGGTACCTCCTCTGGGGTTGGGCCTGTAGCAAGGCAGAGCTGAGCCACCTTGAGCTACAGCTACCCTGAGCCACCTGGTGGTGGTGGGGAACCTGGTTCAATCCCTGGCTGCATCTCCAGATGCTGGAACGTCCCCAGATGCAGTGTCAGGTTTCTGTCCCTCAGAGGGCCTGAACCCTCAGCCCAGGAGGTTGGGAAGGAGGGAATGCTTCCTAAGGTCTTGGCAGACTTCCATGCTGCCATGGGGAAGGAGAGGAAACAGGCAGGAGTGACCCTGGGTAAGCTATTGGTTGGTCAAAGCCACTGCTGGCCCATCCATGCAGCCAGCTGGTACAGGTTGCATGGGGTCCAGTAGATTGTGAGAGGTCCAAGGGGGTGGCAGCTTCAGGATGCCTTCCCTCCAAGCTGCCGTCAATGCAAACTACATCTGCTTCCCACTCATTTGAGCAAGAAGCAGATCATTCCCCCTCCTTACTATGCTCATTGTGCGCTGCCACAAAACCTGGCTGTGCAGGACTTCTGGTTTCATTTACAGGGACAACGCAAATGCAAATGAAACCAGAAGTCCCGCACTGCCAGGTTTCATGGCAACGTGCAAGGAACAGAGTAAAGGGTTGGGGAGGGGCATTCGGATGCCACTCTGGCCATACCTGGATCCTGCCCTCCAACTCCAAGGTCCCCACTTTCCAACTGACATTCAAATCCCCGCCTCTGCTCCCGCCTCCCACAGCTCCCCTCTTCCCCCCTCCCTGTTCAGCACAGCTCCATCTCTTTCCACCTGGAGAGCCATCAGTAAATTACCTCTTCAAAGTGCACCCGACTGAGCAGGGCTGCACTCCTCTTTCTGGAGGAGGCCGCGGCAGCTGTGTAGGAGAAGTTGCCATGACTCATGCCAGCGAATTGCTGCTTTCAAACTGTTACCACTTTCGGGACACATCCCCGGCAGAGGACAGAGGAGAAATTGGAGCCAACTGTTGCAGTGGCCGACAGCTGGAACCTCCTGCTCAGAGCTAAAGCATCTAGGCTCGTATCCCAACAAAGGGGTCCCTTTTCCCTTGCTGCCCCCCAAGGTGCAGGCACAAGAGGCCTGCCCACCACCTCCAAAGGGATTTAGGGGTCCCTTCTGAACTTCCAGCTTTTATTTTAAAAAGCCTTTTTCATTGCAGAGCTATAAGTGCACTGGTTATTTGTTTCCTGCTCTGTCACTTAGAGGTAATACATTTGAAAGTGCAATCCTACCCACACTTATCTGGGTAAGTGTAATTACACACATTAACGGTAATGAGACTTACTTCTGAGTAGACATGCCTAGGATTGGGCTCTGAATAGCTTCAAACATAGAAGGCTATCCAGATCTACTGTATGTTCTAGTTGAGGGGTGTCAAACCCTTTTCATCTAGTGGGCCAAACAGCATTCTTGTTGCCCCCCTAACTGCTGGGAGAGATTCCATGTAGCAGGCGGTGGCCAGAAATAAGCAGCTTGTTCTCACCTGGAGACTCATTCACTGCAAATGACAGACGAGAAAATGGGCAAATCTTGTTAATCATTTCAAGCTATGAGAGAGCCCAATTGTAACAGGGGCCAGAGAAATTGCTTCCGTAGCTACATCTGGCCTGTGGACGTTGACACCCCTGTTCCAGTTTATCAGCAATGTTTCCCTGTGTTCTTAGTCCCCCCTTCAAAAGTTCGCACACCAGATGGACTAACCCAGCAGCCACTGGCCCTGCTTCACACAGTTAAAGGGGAAGTACACATGCCCTGCCCACTTCCGTGCATATGGGGCTTTTTCACTTCATCACATGGTGGGGGGGGCAAGTTTAGATGATAATGGCAAAAGGTTCTAGTGCACTGGGAGTTGCTTATGCACAGTCTCTCTCTAGAAATCATCATTAATCTGTATTTATATACTGCTTTTCAACAAAAGGTTCACAAAGCAGTTTACAGGCAAATAATAATAATAATAATAATAAAATTTAATGGCTCCCTGTCCCAAAAGGGCTCACAATCTAAATGATAAGAGGATCTCTTAAATAAGAGAACAAAGACACATTCACCTTGCAGCAGCTAAACCAAACTCCTTTACAACACTGCAAGATTGCTCGGGGGCCGACTTCCATTTTGTTTATCCTCCTAACGTTCCTGGCTGCCTGCTTTGGATTAACCCCAGATACGTGCACATGTGTGCACAGTGCAAGACACTTCCTCACGTGCATTTGGGGCCTCTTAATCCCACCAGCGCTTTGTGGGGCCAAGTTGTGACAAGGAGAGCAGGGCCAAGGGCCACCAACTGGGAGCATCACGCCACTGCCCTGCAACATCATAGCTACAGGAGGGGTGGTGTGGTAAGTACTACAGGCCCTGCAACACACCATGTAAGTGGCCCCTCCCACTTGCCATCAGAGCCACTCTTGGCAGTGACAGCTGTTATTGCCCAAAATGGCTGTGATGGCAAGTGGGCTTGGCCACTTACAGAATGCATTGCAATGCCTGTGTTACTTACAGCCGCGCCTCCCCTATAGCTACACTACTGCAGTCCTGACATAGCTAAGAGGACTCCCCCAGTAGCATCTTCCACCCTCCTCCTGAATGGCATAAGGGAGCTGAACAGAGCCCAGGGTGTAGAAATGACTCCTAAGCATGTAAGAAAAGCCTTGCTAGGTCAGGCTAAGTGCCCATCTAGTCTCGTTTGGGTTTGGATTTTAATTCTTCAGCTCAGACACTCACTTTCAAAAATGGTCCCATAACAGTTTGGACATAGTTCATGCAGAATCTGATCAAATCCTTTTATTTGCAATGCAAGTCTACAAAACCAAGACAGTGCTAACCATAAAACCGGAAAAAAAATTATTGCCTTTAAATTGTTGATTTCTGAAAAAGAGGTTTACAGGCAGAGGTTTTGTTTAAAAAAATCCAGAAAATCAAATATGAATCATGTAATAGAAAGATGAGTACTGGATTACTGAGCTGCATTTTGAACTGGTTATGACTATCTTATGCTTAGGGGTTCTGGTTGTGGTCCAGTTCTGGTTGTGGACAGCTAGGAAGTTCTGGGCTGAATAGTTCCTATTCGGGGGGAAAAGATCTCTCCAAACCAGTTTTTGGCTCTGGGTTTTGTTCAGCATCAGCATGTTGCCGAACTGTGAACTCACACCCACAAGACTGAAAACTCCTTTCCCCAGCACCCTTCAGTCATCCAGACTGGACTTTCTTTCCAGAAAGTCTGCTTTGTGCAAACATGGCCAACAGATTGGAGGAGCCTTCCTGCATGGCAGGTTTTTTCTACAGCCAAAACTGATTGGAATCAGTAGAAGCAACATGTATGGCAGAAATATGGTCACTGGAATCCTGAGATGGCAAGCTTTCATGTTTAAGAAGTATGCAAGCTTATAGCGTGAAGCAAAAAGCTAGCCAAGACCAGATTTTGCTAACTGTTTAGAAACTCAAGGAAGTAGAGAAGGTTGTTTTTATCAATCTGCAAATAATGTAGCTAGCAACATGTCAACACATATAATCAGTCCTCATTATCCGCTAGGTTTAGGTTCCTGGAAATCCTTGCGGATAGCAAATTTGCAGATAATGAATCATTGATCCTATGGGATCAATGGGGTTAGGTGCAAGGGGTACCTTATCTGCCATCAGAAGAATCCAATAGAATCAGGAAGCCAGCAGAGTGCAGCAGAAAGTGCCAAAAGATCTCTGAGTGCTGCAGAGCCCTTCCAGAGGCTGGAGGGATCCTCAGAATGGCACCTGTGACCAGCATGGACTTCTTAAACATGGCCAGCAGATGCTTCTGCCAGCCATTTTAAAGGGGTCAGTGCTGGTTTCAGGTGCCATTCTGCAAGTCCCTGCAGCCGTTGAAAGGTCTCTGCATAGTGGATAATGAGGGCAGAGGCACAGATAATGAGGAAAGTAGCAAGTCTGCCCCTCCCAGATAAGCAAATTTGCAGACAGCAAGTTTGCATACACAGACTGTACCTAATTAATGGGTCCCACACTCAGGATTTAAGGCTGGCAGAGGCTGGAGAAAGGGGCTAAGTACATGCAGGTCTTTTCTTCTTCAGGCCTGATGACTTATTGGAGTCCTACAGGTAAGGATCATTCCATCTAGTTTAGCATCCTATGCTCCACAATCACCAACCAGGAGCCTCCAAGAAATCCACAAGCTGAGCATGAAGGCAACAGCCCTCTCTAGTTATATGCTTCCAGAATTTGGAACTGAGAGGTAGACTGCTTCTGGACATGGAGGTTCTGTTCCGAATGATCATGGTTCATAATAGCATCTGAAGAGCTCTGCTGGATCTGGCCAAAAGCCCATCAGAAAGCTAACACGCAGGAGGATATTAGCTCTATGTCAGGTTTTCAGATTTCCCCCATGATTGCACCAGAGATGACGTTTCACAAGTCTTCCTGAATATGTCAAAGTGGAACAAAATGAACAAGTTAACATGTCAAAGCAGTGTCAAAGTTAACAGTGTCCCTTAGCAAATCTCTGAAGAAGAAACACGACAAAGGCACAACAATGCATTAAAATCAACACTTTCTAACCAGTTTCAAGAGCAAAGTTCGGTTGTAGAAAGTCAAGTTGAATGAACTTACTGTGAAATCGGGTCTACACCATGGCAGAAATGGTTGCCTTTAAAAGTGAAACCTGTCAATTGATTCTGCTTTGATCTATAACATTTGGCGTACAGTAACTTATGCAATCAAATCACTTGGGTGGTCTGTGCATCCTTGAATTTAAGAGTACGCTACGTGAATCCCAGAACACTTCCATAATATTTCTTGGAATCCAATCATTTCACAGAATGTTTGCGTTCTTCAGATTAGTATAGCACTTTGCATTGCATGGCTATTGAAGAAGAGGAAACAAACCGTCATTCAAGTACGTCATACCCAGGCTTCCTCATCATCCATAAGCTCCGCCTTGACTTCTGCTGCAGCCATTTTCTCCCCAGAATTCCCACCTTGCATGGAAGATGTGCCATACTCAGACAGCGCAACCTCTTCCTTGCCCCCAATATGCCCTATTTTGTTTTGTTTTGATCCCACGGTGCTGTTCTGTACCCAGCGTTTGGAGTTGTGGGCCTTGGCTTGACCTCTTTGGGCATGTCGATAGGACACCGGCCTGGGGATCTTTGAAGGCCTCTTCTCAGGCCTGTTATCTCTGCGTGGTCGGATCTTGGGGCGCAGTTTCAATTTGTAGATCGATGGCACGCGCTCCGGTTTCTTCAGAGACCTCCTTGGCTTACTTGGAGGAGGTTTGGCATCCTCCAGAACAGTGGTGCTCTCTGGAGAATTAGCAGCTGTGCTTGGCGTCTCCAGAGAGGAACCCCCATTTCCGTTGACTTCTATGTGTCCTCCTTGGCTTGGGTGTGAAGGTGCAGCTCCTTCTGGCCTGATGCCATCACACTCCTCCTGAGACCCTCCTCTCTCCGGAACCTTCTTTTCTGCCTGGTTTCCATTCACTAGAACTGAACTCGGTGGTGGCCAGTATTTCTCCATCCCCCCACATTCCTGATGGAGTGTTCGGCTAAGCTCTCGGATGACGCTATCATAGTGCAGCCCTGCCGAGGGCCACCTCGATGCTCTTTCTGGCACGTAGACACCACTCCGAGGCACTTTGTCGCCATAAACCACCTTGTGGCCACGCTGAAGAGAAGACAGACTGGTTAGCAAGAGTCCTGGACCATTACAAGTGATGGCTGCTGTGGCCTTCCCAGTTTCAGAACCTCCCAACTGGTTCTCTGTGCTGGGAAAGTGGTTGGCATCTGCCTCCAGCTCCTTGATATTGGACAAAATCTCGTCCTCCAGACTGCGATACAGAGCCTGTTCTTCAGCTGGGTGAATCGGCAGTGGGGTATAAACACGCTCCTTCTCCACTGTGGGGTCGCCATGACCCCCTTTGCCTCTTGGGACCTGCTCTTGTCCTAGGAGTACTTGGCAGACCTTCCTTTTTGGCCCGGAGTCTAATTGGCCCATTTCAAGCCCTGGTTGGTCAGAAAACCCACCCGGATTGCAGGTCTTGCTCCGCAACTTGCAAGGGGCCATCTCGCCATCTCGGAGCACTTGCTCTCTTGGCAAGGAAGCTGAGTCTTTGGCCAAACGAAGGCCTCCATTGCTCAGGCAGAGTTCTCCTTGGTCCCTCTGACAAGGGGTCCGGGGCCTGTAAGAAGTTGGACCAACTTTGCCCAAGATCTGAGCACTGCTGTCCTCTTTGTGGACCTGGTGTGTGTGTTTCACTGGGGAGAATGACTGCCTGGCTAGGGGGTCCCTCCTCCAACCTTTCTCGGTGACCCCTCTTTCCTGTGGCATTGTTGAGCTGCTGCTGACTGGAGCCTTCCGGGAGACAGTGGGCCCAAAGTGCTTGGCTGGACTGGGAGAACGGGTTGGCCGGGAGCTCCTCCCATCTTTCTGAGCACTTCCAGGTGGCTGAGAGGCTCCACCCCTTTGGGCTGCTAGTCCAGAGGGTGCCAGCCTCACTGTCCGTTCTTTGGGAGGAGTTGCTGTCTGAACTGAGACAGCTGATCTTCCACATCGGGGATCTGGGAGGGCTCTCAAGGCACACGGGCCATTTTCCACGTTTCCATTCTGCTGGAAGGGGCAAGTCTCTCGTCCACCATGTGTGGAGTTTGGCTGGGAGCGAGACTTCTCTTCAGTAGCCGGCGTCCTCCGAGAAGGAGTAACTGAGCGTTCTCTCACCCTGCGTGAGAAAAGAAATCAAAATCACAAAGGCGGGAACATCATTAGATACACAGCAGATAATTCATAAACAGGAAGTGTGGAGGTAAAGAGAGTGGTGGGCTAGAGCATCACAGATGGTCCCATCCCCTCCACACTTCCTCTTTTGTTCCTCCTCCTTTTTCCATGAGGTGGCCAGCATAGAAAGCGGCCTTTGGCAAAATCAGTCCATTGAATTCTGACTGGCAGCTGTTCTCCTGAAGCTGGTCAGCAGCTGAGGCCTTTCCAGCTCTCCCTTGGACTGGGAATGCCACAAGCATTTGGGCTCCAGGCAGGGGCACTGCCCTCAAAGGCACAGCCTCCCTCATCCCCACCCCCTGGCAGAGTGTGCTGCAGAATATGAGGCAAGGGCTCCCATGACACAGAGCGCAACAAAGTGTGGAATCCTAAACTGAGTTAGGCTGGCATAAGCTAAGCCAGCAAAGTTTGACCAGCACAAGGGCCACCATAAAGTATGTTTGGACCACTCCTGGAGTCAGAGAGGCCAACACCCAAACGTGAGCCATCCTACCTGACTTCAAGAGTAGCCTAAGCACGCTTTATGGTGGCCCTTGTACTGGTAAACTTTGCTGGTTTAGCTTATGCCAGCCTAACTCCAGTTTAGGATTGCACTTTGAGGCTACTTCAGTTCAAGTTGCTTTCTGGAAAGGGGTTAAGAAGAACCCTGCTGGATCAAACCAAAGGTTCATCTGGTCCAGTATCCTGTTTCCAACAGTGGACAGCCAAGGAGGCTCACAATCAGGGCAACAGAGCTTTCTCAATATATGTCCCCAACATTGTGTAATGAGAGAAATATACTGCTCTTGAACATGGAAGCTCCATTGCTAATTCTCATCATTGCCATGTGCCGTGAATTCACCCAACTCTAGGTGGTCAAGTCCTGGGGCCAACAGTTGACCAGGTTGATGCCTCTGGGAGGCCCAGAAGCTGAGCAGGAAGGCAAAACAGAACCAAACCTGGCCCATACCTGGACTGTTTCCCATTACCTGCTGGAAGGAGCCCTCCTGGGTTCTGGGGGATCCTGGGAGCTCCGAAGGCTCGAACACCTCCGACTGCTGCCGCCATCAGTTCTGCCATCGCTTGAGGGTGCAGATGCTGGCACAGTCCTGCCAGGGCCCAGGCTGAGGGGTGTGCAGGGCCTCCACTCCACTGGGGGTGGCGGGCTCTGGGACCTGCTCACAATCAAAGTAGGCTGGGGCCTGTTGGGGTTGTCTGTCCTCGGCGTCAAGCGGGCTGTGATCTCGTGCTGGACCTGCGTCCTCCGCGGGCTGGCCAGCTTCAGGGCCTGTTTGTGAGCTGCAGAAACGAAGGAGGGACTCTGTCAGCCCAGTAATACACGCGGCTGCGAGGAAGATGGCGGCCCGGCTGCACAGATCCGCTTCCATCCATTCCAAAACAAATGCACCCAGGAATGAAGGGGACAAATGCCAATGGGGCACCAGGGTTTTTGTGTCCTGGGTGATTGTGTCATGCAATCATTGTTTTTAATCTTGAAAAAATGACTAGAAAAATGAAGACAGGAATGCAAAGAAAAAAATGAAAACAAAACTCAATAGAATTTTGCATTTGCATCACTCTTTCTGAGAGTGCAATGTATTTCACATGTGTTGCCTTATAATGTTACAAGTACCCTGGAAGGAGAGTGAGCATTTTTATCCCCATATTACAGAAGGAGAAAACTGAGGCCAAGAGAAAGGGGTTTGTCAAAGCTACCCAAGATCCTGGTAGATGTGAGAAACACTAGTGCGCTCTCTCTCTCTCTCTCTCTCTCTCTCTCTCTCTCTCTCTCTCTCTC
>JAJKFI010000106.1:2120987-2233968 GCA_029204185.1 Lerista edwardsae | reverse complement strand
CTCTCTCTCTCTCTCTCTCTCTCTCTCTCTCTCTCTCTCTCTCTCTCACACACACACACACACACACACACACACACACATACACACACACACACACCCTTAGTGACGCCACTGCCGCATAGGAAAAAATGCATTTTAAAAAGCAGAAAACCACATTTTTTGTCGGTATTGGTACCTTCTGAAGTATATATAGATAAACTGAGTTGAGTGACTTTTGGTATCTTCTGTGGAACTGGCCTGACCTCTAATGGTTATAAGTGTCACTACAACAGCTACACAAGAGACTGGATTAAGGGTGCTTTTCTGCAGTGTTTCATTAATGATACAGAGTGTGGTGGAGGGAGACATGAAAGAACTGAAATGTGCAGCAGGCTGCCCCTATCCAGGGCTCTGGATAAATTTTGGAACTAGACATGGAACAACGGGAGATTCTTATTGCATCCAGCTGTTCTGGAAACACATGTGAAGTTTGGAGGAGGACAATTTCAGAAGCATCCCTAGTGGTAATGGGAAGCATTACCTGCCCTCAGAGGAGCTTACCTCCTGTGCTTCTGCAAGCATTGCTGTTTAGACATGATTCCTAACCAGGGCTAGTATTCATTCAGTAGTGCAACAGCAAACTTCCTTAGAGGGCAGGCAATACTGTGGTGCATCTACAACCCAATCAAGCCTGAGGCAGAGAGCCAGCAGAATTACCCACTCCAAACAGAGATCAGTTGGGTAGCAAGGCCAGAGCAGCAACTCACACAGAGATGCAGAAGTTATACTCTTTTGCAGAGTTGGCAGGAGTGCATCCTGGCACACACCATTTGAGGAAATTCAGGTTAAATACATTTAATGCTGGGATCTTGGAAGAAATTTGGGGTGTTGATCGCGACAGGTGTGGATATGGCCTGGCGTTATGTGAAAAGGCACAAAGAGACGTACACATCGAGGTGCACCGGCAAGGGTCGTGCTTGTCCAGGTAGTGCTGCAAGGTGTCCCAGCCACCGCCCACGCGCACCATCACATGATTCCGCAGGATCTGGATCAAGCAAAACAGTCATGTGTGAAAGATGCTCTTTTCTGATCACAGGCTTAAAAAAAAGTCAAAATGTGACATGGTCTCTTTTTATGACCTTACTTAGATATCATTCACTGCCACAAGCTATAGCACTGAACACTGACTTGGCTGGCTTTAAAAAGGCATGGAAAGGGAGTGACTCAAGGCCGGCCCATTCATGGGGCCAACTGAAGCTATTGCCTCAGGCAGCAGATTGGTGGTGGTGGTGGAACTCATATCTGTCTGCCTACTTGCCTCCCCTGCTCCTCCTCTCCCCACTCCCTAAACTGGAAATGGGGGACACTGAGAAAGAGGAAATGTGGCAGGATAGTGCTGGGCTGGAACACTGAAGAGTGCACAAGCGCATCATTGGATAAGGTAGGCAGCATTTGGCATGCTACCTCCGGCGTCAGAAGGTCTCCCCCCCCCCCCGTCTATCACAGACCATTGAGCGTGATCACGAACCATCCTGGGCAACCATCCAAGTGTCACCTTCATGCTCCAATGGTGGGTGTCTGGTGGGTCCCTGTGGGAATCAGAATGTGGCTCTCCAGAGATATCTGGCCTGATCCTGCTGGCCTCTTCTCATATGCTCTTAAGAGTTTTATTGACACAGACAGGTAGGGAGGTGCCACCATTCACTCAATACTGGACGGTTTCTGCACACAGTAATTTTGTCTGCTGGAAGTGGTTGACACAGATGAAAGAAGCTACTCTCAGAGCTGCAGGGAGAGGGTGTCTGGAGGAGGGGGAAGGGGAGGTGGCCTCTGTGGGGCTCCAGCAGCAGCTGTCTGTGCATCCAAGATGATGTGAGACTGGGGCACCCCGAAGGAGAGCACTGCTTGGCTACAGGGGCGAATCTATTTGAAAGGGCGCCCATGGCGCCCAATGAAAATGCGCCCCTAGGGGCACGCAACATCATGACGTCACATCATGACATCATGACATAGCGCCCCGCCCCTTCTAAGAGGCGCGTTCTGTTCGCTGCCGCCGGCTCTTTAAGGCCGGCACGAGTGAACAGAACGCGGCTGGGGCGCCGCGTTCTGTTCGCTGCGGAGTGAACAGAATGCGGCGCCCCGGCCACGTTCTTTCTGTTCGCTCGTGCCGGCCCTTTAAGGCCGGCACGAGCGAACAGAAAGAACGCAGCACCCCAGCTCTTTAAGGCCAGCCAGAGCGAGGAGAATGCGGCACAGGGAGCGGGCAGGCCGTGGGCGCCATTTTTGGGGGGGGCGGGCACCATGCGAATGGCGCCCCCTGCAAGATGGAGCCCATGGCTCGTGCCACCCCCTGCCACACCCTAGTTACGCCCCTGCTTGGCTAGGGCTGACATTGCATACACAGAGGCACGGGGGGGGGGGTCTTGCACACACTCACCCGGACAAAAATGAGGGTGCTGGAGTCACCCACGCGGTACTTCCCCTCCGATACTTTGACCATGGAGAACTGCTCAGGGCAGGTGCAGCGGCTGACCAGGCACTGGACCTGCACAGGGGGCAAGCAGAGAAACAGGAATCAGAGCTTTCCCAACCAGTGGAAGGACCCTTTAGTGGATCCGTCATGTGTGCAGTCCAGTCTGCGCCTGATCAGGAGTCAGCTTTCCATGAAGCTTCCTTCCTCCCAGGGACACGTACTCAGGACTGCAGCCTTAGTAAATGAATTAGCTCAGTGCTTCTCAAACATTTTTGACCGAGACCCACTTTTTAGAATGGTGCTCATGTCGGGACCCACCAGAAGTGACATCATCAAGCAGGAAATGCCATCACTGGGACGAAATCAAACTGGAATGCAAACTGGCATTCTTGGACTGCAGCAATTGCACAATCATGAAACATCCCTGACTGAAAGCAAGATTAGGACATAATATTATAGAAAAGCACTGAACTAAAAAGAATTTTAAAAAAACCCTCACTTGAAAATTTAAACTTTTAACACTCATAAAAAGAATACTACAAGAGAAGGGTCTGCAGTTTCCAAGATGGCGGCTCCCAGCTTTCCACCATCCATCTGACATCAGGTTGCGACCCACCAAGTGGGTCCCAAAACCACAGTTTGAGAAACACTGAATTAGCCAATTAAATGTGAAATGTGCCTCCAAATGCACCAGTTCAGAGGCAAAAGAGCAGGCTTCTTGGAACAAGCCATAGACAGGGAGTGATGCTTGGATCAGGCCAAAGGTTCATCATGTGCCACATCCTGGAGCCCACCGTGGCTAATCAAATGTGTCTGGGAAGGCCACAGCCAGACCCTGCCCTGCTTGGCCCTTTGCCACCAACTTATATTTAGAAACAGACTTCCTCTGAACATAGAGGCTCCATTTTTAACTGGTTGATAATAAACACCCTTTTCTCTATCTTGAAGTCATCTAAGCCTCTAAGAGACCAGTCCACAGCACCTCCCCCATCACTGAGGTCATACCTTGCATGAAGGAGGACCATCACCCCTAAGAGACTTCCTGTTGGGGTACTTTACATGCGCCGTGCAACTAAACCACAGCTCCCCCTTCAAAGCCACCCCCTAGCCCAACCCGGAGGGCTCCATCTTTTACCATCTGGTCCAGGTTCTTGAAGCTGCAGGGCTTCCTCTGGGGCTTGGGGAGGGGTGTCTCCTCCGGCGGCAGGTTTAGGTCCTCGCGGATCTCCTCCTCGATCTCCTCCTCCATCTGGATCAAGGTGGGGGCGCTCATGCCGAAGCGGGAGGCCCGCCGTGCCACCTCCAGCAGGCACAGGACAAAGTTCTTCTCGTTCTTCCGCAGGACCAGGTCCTCCGTCTCAAACATCAGCACTTCTGGAACAGACCAGAGAGGTTGGCCAAAGGGAGAAGCGTGGACGTGGGAGCAAGAGGGCTGGCCCCTCCACAAAGCCAACTGAGGCAGCTGCCTCAGGCAACAGAGTGATGGGGCGTCCAGCTCAATCTTCCCATTGGCCACCACTTCCTGCTCTCTGATTGTGAAAAGGGAGAGGGGACGGGAGTGGAAGAGGAAGTGCAGAGGATAATCCAACATTTCTCCCACAACCTCTCATTTCAATCAACACTAATCTGTCTTCACAGCTATAGACAAATGCCAACTGTTATGGAGTTCTCTCCATTACAGACAGGGTTGTGATCCCCAACCCCCCACTTCCTGGTAGACCACCTTCAATTCTCTGGAGATGAAAAATGCAAAATTAAAAAAAAATGAATACAATTGAAGGGGCCTCCCAACTCCCCATGCCTCCTGGATAGGGCTGGTTACACATTTAAAAAAGGCAATAGCTGCCGGGGAGGGACTTGTTGACTACATTCACTCCCAAACATTTCAGAACCATGGGAGAAAATGATCAGAATTTAGGCAGGAGGAGAACGCAAGACAAAAAGAATTTGACAAGAGATCAAAAGCAAATTTAGCCCTCAATCAATCAATCACATTTGCCAGTTCTGCCTCAGCAAAGACCCACTTCCCAGTTTCCTACCTTTGATATCCATCTCCTTCCGGCACCACTGGATGAAATTGGACACATTATCGCGGGCTTGGAAGGTCCCTGGCTGAGCCAGCTCGTTGCATGTCGTCCCACATGTGGGCAGCTGCAGTTTGTGGACCAAACTTGGGTACCCCTGCCTGAATTCCCTGGCCAGCTGGGTGATGTTGTTGGCATGGCGACAGAGCCAGATGCCTGTCTCTAGCACCTCCAAGAAGGACCCCACGTCCACCTCCAAGTCATAGAGTTCCTTGAGCCACTCCGCCAAGTCCTCCTTCATGGCGTAGAGGTACTGCTCGCTTGACTTGTATGGACGGATGCTCCTCATGGTTGCCCCCTGGATCCCAGACATTTTCCTGGGAAATGTATTTTTCCTTTGCAGGAGGGAAAAAGAGCAGACCTCAGCCTCAGCCTGAGCTACAGAGTGACTGAATTATCTTCCAAATTCCAGCTCTGTCCTTGAAACAGATCAACCCATCCCTTAAGTAGCACCCAACTGCCGACGGCTCCAAAAAGTTCACACTGGAGTTCTACATGGAAAGAAAAGTGTCACTTTCTCGTCCTTCCGTGGTCTATCAGCTCCTGCACAACTGGGGAAGACCCTGAGATATTTGGCCCCATGGCTGGCATGACAGGATCCTCCAACAGGATGATGGAGAGATTAAAGCATCTTCCGAGAGACCCTCTCATAGGCAGCCACATCTCAGGATGACCTGTTTGGTCCTCACCTTTCATCCGGGCTGTGAGCTCTTGTACAAAGCCTGGCCGTTTCCCCTGCTGACATGTCTGCAGGGAGTTCGAACTCTTGTTTCATCTGCCTGCATGCCAAGCTTCATCAGGGAACTTTAACATTCCCCTATTCCCTGAGCTTCAGATCTCCTTCCATCTTTGCATGTGTGCACGGACACGCACACATGCACGCACATAGAGCATTTTCTGAGGTTTTTGTGCAAAAGCCAGGAAAACAAGGGCATCTCCTCGCATGCCCGTCTGATGGTTTGTTGTGTTTCCTCTTTCAACTTCACTTCTCTTCTCCTTGGCGACAGGCGCTCTCTACAAAACACTCCCCGTTAACCCTGATAGATCAGATATCAGTTTTCCCTTCTCCAGAAGGAGCAACGCTTCTTTTCTCAACACTGAGCTGTGCAGAAGAATGAGATCCCTGGAATGTGATGCTTTCTAGTGTTCTGGTTGTTGGAAATGCCAAAATAAGTCAAGCTCAATTGGCAAAAATCCTTGCTTTGGACATAACTCATAAGATACAACAGACGTACAGTCAATCCTCTTTATATGCAACCTTGCTATTTGCGAGGGGCAGAATGACAACTTTCCTCGTTAGCTGCACTTCTGCCCTTGCACTCTGCAGAGACCTTTCAAGGTGTCATTGAAGGTGTGAAGGTGCCGTTCACGCCTTCAGAATGCCACCTGCGATGAGGCTGGACCCCTTTAAAATGGCAGGCGGAAGCATCAGCCAGCCATATTTCAGGGGTCCGTGCCGGTTGCCATTCTGAAAATCCCTGCAGTCTCTGGAAGGTCTCTGAGGCATCCAGAGATCTTTTGGTACTTCCTGCTGCACTCTGCTGGCTTCCTGAGGGTCTCTGCTGGATCCTTCTGATGGCAGATAAGTTACCCCTTGCACTTGCACCTAACCCCACTGATCCCATAGGACCAGTGAATTTGTTATCTGTGAATTTGCTATCTGCAGGGTTTCCAGTAGCCTACCCATATTGGATAATGAAGATTGCCTTTATGTTTACATCTCAATAGATCCGTGATCATGATTATACAGGAAATCAACAATATTGGCAAGGGGTCACCCCTAATTTTTTGGGGTGATGCATTTTTCTTAGCACAACAGCAAAACCACATCTATCCATTCAATCTGCAAAAAGCAGCAAACATATTCCATTTCCAAGGACAAACTGAATTTCCACCTGTTAGTTATTCTCTCATGTATGGTATTGTCTCCATGCTATACCCAGTGACCTTCACTGCACCACATCCCTTGGCAACCAAGTCCATTAGGTGGGGATTGGACCCACATGCATTAATATTTCTCTTCAAACAAGTCTCCAGGGCCAATGCGAGATTCTGTTTTTAAGGATGAGACCCAGAACATATCTGGTAATAATCAAGAACAACTCTGAGCATATGCAAAGTGCAGTTCATCAACCAATGTCAGCCAGCTCCTTGATTGCAGGGCAAAAGGCAGGCTTGAATTCCTCTGCCAGGCTTCCTTTCAGAAATGACAAACATTCCGCTGCCTCTCCGGAGCTCATCTGAAGAGTCCGTTTGATGTCACAGTGGCCTGTGTCAGTTGGCCACAACTGACCCAGCCAAAGCAAAGCATTCTGGGAGGTCATCCTGCGAAGTCTAGACAAGGAGTCAATCCCAATTCATGTCTCATGTCTCAAAGCAGACAGGAACGGGAAGCAGGAGAGGTGGAGGAGGAACCATCTCAGGAGCCAGAAGCAGCAGAGATAGAGCTGGAGCCCACTGCAGAAGAGCCCAGCATTTCCCCTTCACTCTGCCCTCAGACCTCATGCATGGAGCAAACACAGAAGCAGGAGAGCTGGCTTTGGGGGTGGCTGCCGTTCCCCCTCCTCTCAGGACTGACCTGGCTGGGAGAAAGGTAGCTGCCAAGATTAGCATCAAGCACCACCTTCTCGGGGCGGGGAGGGTAGAAAGGTTTACCGAGGATGAAAAACTGAGGTTGAGAGCCAAGTGAAAATGCCATTTTGCATAAATGGGAAATATGGCTGGAAAGAAACCAGAATTTCAACTAGAATTTCACTTTGGCTCATTGTCTTGCACATTTAATTATGGTTGTGAGCCACCTTGAACTCCCAAAGCAAGGTGGAATATAAATCTGTTTTTCAAACGTAATTACAGTTCATTTGTTGTTTTCTATGATGTTCTGT
Source organism: Lerista edwardsae (assembly GCA_029204185.1). Classification (NCBI taxonomy): domain Eukaryota; kingdom Metazoa; phylum Chordata; class Lepidosauria; order Squamata; family Scincidae; genus Lerista; species Lerista edwardsae. Next base: position 2,226,550 of record JAJKFI010000106.1, on the reverse strand, counting down.
TTATTGAGAGACTTACAAACAAAAGGTAAAAAGAGTACATATAATTATAGTAAGCCACATTACAAAAGCACCTATCAAAGCAAAATCTAAGAGTTCAAGGAGTACTGTACTTAAAAAAAAAAATCACTTAATCCTGTAATTGGAAATTATGAATTGACAGTATCTGAACCTCCTGAAAAACCACACTGACAATTTTATATTCACAGTTCCGCTATCACGAGAGAAGGAAAATAATTTCCATCTTTTCTGAATTGCTCATCTTTTCATAGAGCCTCAGTTCCCACCCACCCATTTTCCCCATCTTTTCTCCCTGTAAGCTAAGTCATAAGAGGGCGTAAACTTTCCTTAGCTCAGCTTGGAATTGCCTCGCTAAATGCACTTCGTACATTTGTACGATGCACTCACTTGTCATGCGCTTTGACAAAACTCTGCCTGTTTTCCAAGTGTCCTTTGGCACATGACGACTGATGTGCCATAATGCATTGCCCCAAAAAGCGGCCACATCATCTGTGGCACAGAACTGCTTGGAAATTCAACCCCCCCTTTTCCCAACACAGTCACAACTTGGAATAGCAGACAGGCTTAGATGGGGACAGCAATCACAAGAACAACTTGCAAGGAAGAATTGAAAGAAGGTATAGAAACATATTTGGAGGAAAAAGTGCTCTTTTCATAATCCAAACTGAGCTGGCAAATTTGTATTCTGCGCCAGCAAGTTAATTACTCATGTTGGTGACTTTGCTACTAAAAGCCCCACATGCTACACCTTTTCCCAGCAGAGGTGGTGCTCCAGTTGGTCCTTATTTTAATTACACACCCTCCTTTCCCCCGCCCCCAAGGAACAGGTCTCTGCAGGAGCCAGTTTGTTGCCGTTTGGAGAGAAAAAGATCATCCGGTAAAATGTGTCCCGAGTGTGAGATCATGTTCTGCAAAAAGTGCGAGAAGCTGCATTACAGCCGGGCCTTCATCGAGCATGGACTCCTGGGACACAATACAGAAACCGTGCCGGGGATCCCCAGCCCAGTGCTGAGCTCAGGCAAGATCATAGGGACTAGTGTGCTGGGTAGAAACATTGCCAGAGACAGCCACCTTTTACTGGAACCTGCCTGGCTCTCTGCTTCCCAGCACTGCCAGCCTCTTCCCAGCACTGCCAGCCCAATATTAAGCAGCGCTGACATAGCAAGGCCAGCGCATCCTAAACCCAGTAGGAGGCAGCAGTGCAGCATAGGGCAAGGGGAGGTTCTCTCCTTGCACCTAGGTAAGTCCCAGCCAGCCCTATGGAGCTGCTTGGAGCTGCGCCTGCAGAGTTGCAAGTGCAGGTGAACATGAGCAGCAGCAGCAGCCTGAATCGGGGCCACCCTGGCCAGGGATGGGGCTTGGGATTTGGCACAACGGTTGTTGGCTGTCACTGCCCCCTGCACCACCCCGATATGCCCTCCGCACAGTCCTGGCCAACAGAGCATTGCCGGCGCTTGACTGGTGCACAGCTGGAGCAGCTGACAGGCGCAGTGGCGCCCAAGTGCTGCTGCTGCTTGCACCAGTCCAGCACCCGAATCGCTGACGCAGATGCACCTGATGGCATGTTTGCAACAACACTGGACCAGTGCAAGAGCACAGAGCCGGCACAACGCCGGTATAGGATTGCATTCTGCACCTCTCTGCTGGGACAGGTTCTGCCGCTCAATTTCTCTGTTGTGCAATGACTAAAAATGCAGAGTAAACCATTGCCACGTTTTGCAAGGGAAGGGCCAGCGTCCTCAGGCTGGCTTTTGAATGGGCCCACCCAAAGGCTCAATTTGAATGGGACCAGATTTTAAGCGGTGGCCAGCCAGATGCTTCCAGAAAGCCCCAAATCAGGCCAAGGCGGCCACAGCCCTCTCCCCTGCCACTTGTTCTCAGCACCTGGTTTTCAGAGCAAGACTGCCCCTGGACATGGAGGTTCCATTTAGCCATCATCACTAATAAGAATACACTGGTGCCCCTCCATGAATTTGGATGATCTTGCTTAAAACACAAATCCACAAGTGGTTGAAGACATGTCCTGCCTTCTACCAGTCCTGGATCTTCTGCCCCTCAATTGTACTCAGTGACTCAAGAGCCAAAGATTTGAGGCTTCTTTCTAGCCTCTTTCTCCCAGCCACTTGGTCAACTCAGCAGCCACATGCCTTTCTGCTTCCTTTCAGGCTCCATAGACCTGGTGGCTGTTCCAGAGGAAACAGAAGAGGGGGAACCGAAGAGGCTATAAGTGGAGAAAGGCTCACCTACAACAATCATCTGCTTGCACAGCAACAGGCTTCAGAGGTTCTTCCCGCAGGGCCAGAGGCTGTCCAAGTTCACTTGCACCACAGACTGGATGCGGTGGGTGCATGTTAAACTGCGAGTTTTGGCGGACTGGGTTTTGTAAAGGGAGGAAAGGACTCTTGGGAATAAAGTTTGTGAAACTCAACCTCAGTTTTTAGGTGACGCTTCTGCATAATTGCATTTTTTGTGTGCAGATTTACAGGAAAATGGGAATAAGAAAGACACGGACATCTGTGAGAGCTAATAAAAAACACCTGCCATTTGTAGCGTGCTTTTTCTGAGTGTACAAAGCACAAAGCATGTTTTATGCCTTACAATAAGCTTGTTGAGTACTATTATCCCCATTTTACAGAAGAGGAAGACTGAGGCTGAGAGGAAGAGCCTTGCCTATGGCCGCTGAGTTCTGAATTTGCAGCTCCATCCCTCAGCCACTGTGCAACACCAGATCTCATAGACTGCGTGAAACACAAGGCTGGAAGGCAGCTCGTTTTGTGCTGTAAATTTCCTCCTCTGTGGCTAGCAGCTCTGGGGGACTTGAATCAGGGCTGCCACATTGAGAGGGGGAGAGCTGGATCCCCCCCTCCAGGCAACAGCCCCGATCCACACTGTTCTTCCACAGCCACCGGCTTAAAAAAAAATGACGCGAGTTCCAATAATGGCACTTTTGAGTCACATCACATGAGCCCCTTATTGCAATCCATAAACACTGTTTTCTGCCAAGAGAGATCAGCAAACAAACACTCCGGCCTCCCTGCCGGTTGCAAAATCGCTGGCAGAGAACAGCCGCCGACCAGTACAGAAATTTCCGGTCCCGGCCCACAGGCTGTCGCTCCGTAAGTAGTTTGTCAATAGAAGGCCGACGAGGGTCAGGTTTGGCAAGTTGCAGCATGAAGAGGGACAAAGGACAGCAAACCATTGGGTGTGGGCAGGAAAGGGAGGGCAGCATAACCAGCCCCGGAGGGAGAAGGGAAGATTGTGTGGCAGAACGGTTGGGTGGTCAGGACTCAACATTCCTGGGCCCAGCGCAAATACCTAGGGAGCCGCCTTCCACTGAATCAGCCACTTGCGCCATCAGCGTGATCTTCGGCTATTTTCAACCGGTGTGCTGGGGCACATTGGCGCACTGCAAAAGGTCCGCAGGTGGGCTGTGGGAGTTCGGAGCACAGCAGCTGAAAACTGCTGAAAACCCATTCCAGGTTCTGCGGCTCTGGCTCTGTCACGAGGGCAGCCATCTATAGTAAGGAATTGTCTGTCCCTTTACCTCCATCAGCATCCCCGTGATGCACGAAGGCAGAGCTGGCAGAGGAAGAGTGATAGACAATTTGTTACTACAGACAGTTGCCCTGGAAACAGAGCTGCAGACCTGGAAGTGTCTCCTGGAAGCTGGAAGTGACATCACAAGAGGCAAAGACCATAGAGAAGATCATAGAGGTCAGGGTGCCGTGAGAAGACAAAATGTTGAAAATTACTGGCTTACACCTGGCTTGTGGGGAGAGTTCGCTGTGGGGGGGGGTTCTGTAGGGACATGCTTTCAGGGCAGGCTGAGCCTCACTTGAGCTCTCAGATCACCCGGACCTGAGCTCTTAGACGTGACTCGAGTGGTTCTCCAAGAGCCTTAAAACAACCCCCAGAAGTGTTTTAACTGCACTTCTGGTTTTTGTTGAAAACCATGCACAGCTTTTGCAGGCTTCAGAAAGGTTCTGGAGGTGACCAGAATAAAGTTCTGCTCAGTCCACTGAGTTGTGGTTCCTGTACGGATGGTCTCACATAGAGCCAGACCACTGATCTGCCTAGCTCAGCCTTGTCCACTGAGGGATAGGGCACTGGGGGTGGGGAAGAGGCAGCCTCTCTCACTGCCTGCTAACTATGGCTCGTCTGGAGCATTAAACTTGTGCCATGGCCTCAGTCTATTCCTCAGAATGGTATCATTCAGTTGTCCTTAACTTGATCCTGGCCACCATCTAGGGTTCTCAAGAGAATTAGCAAGAGTCTTGAGGCTTATTTCTTGATACCAAATGATACAAATGATTTTACATTTTTCCAATACAAATACAGTACATAGAAAGATGGGGAAAAAAATGTATAATCAGAGGTGGCCGTCACCCAGATCTGGTACTCCCCAAGTAGGAAACCTCGGTGGTTGAATGTTCTTCCACCTTAATGACATTTTAAAAAATCCCTGCAAGCAGAAACTCAGCATATCAGGAATACAAATTCTCATCTAGTTTATGGTATTTCCTGACATGCTACATTTCTACTTGGCAGGCAGGATTTATTTTATTTTTGGAGGAAGCAACATTCAATCCTAGCAGCCCCCATTCTGTAGCGGTACAATCAGATAAAGATTTACCACCTCAGGGAGAACACGCTTTCAGGAACCAATGTTTCCCAAGGCTAATCCAAGAAGTTAGTGCCCATGGTAACTCAACCTCAGTAGTGTTCTAGGTGAGCTCAGTCCTCCTAAGTAGCGGAGATAGAGTGGCTCACTGGAGCATACATTTTCTTCAGCAGGTTTGCAATTATGTGCTTTCCAGTTCTAGGGTTCATGTTTTTCCTTGCACAACTGTAGTAAAAAGAAGGGAACAATGTCACAGCACACTTCGAACATGGGGACAGGATGGAGGTAATAAATATGGATGTCAGCATCCTACAAAATGGCGGCCCACATGTTTGTGGGAGAGAGGAGATGACACAGCCAGCAAAAGGGGGTGGGCTAACCACCATGGATGTGGCTGACAATGGTGACACAAGACTCAACAGACGTTCAAGTAGACAATCAATCAAGAGTCTACAATGTAGAGTAATCCCGTCTAAGACAAAACCACTGAGAAGCAAGCCCTCCATTTTGTCCTCACCATGGCAACCAAGTTTAAGACAAAGATGGAAGACGGGAGAAGGTGTTAGGCAAAACTGGTGGTACTTAGGGAGGTGCCACCCATTGCCCAGCCCCCCTCATTTCGACTGCTGGGCATTGAGAATCCTGGCCAACCTCAAATCCATCTTCTTAAATCAGTGCCGAGCAAAACACTGTGAGTTGGTTCATCCTCTTCTTCTTGTAACATTTAGTCTTTGCAGTCAACAGACTGACCATCATTCCTTCATGCCCCATTTTGCTTCTCAGAGCTTCCTCTGCAGTGATCTCGAGGCTAACCTGAGTCTTGCAGGTTCCTTTCGGTCTTTAACCTGCTGTGCCCAAGCAAAGGGCCAACGTGACCCCTGCCCAGCAGGCTGTCCTGGTCCGAGCAAGTTCTAACAGTTGGAGATTTGTGACGCTCCAACTCCCAGCACTCTCCCAGGGAGTCAGAGCACCGCCTGACTCAAGTCTGCATCGCGACAGCCAAGCCACGGAAGCCGCGAGGCCCATTTCCCAGTGTCCACCACCTGCAGCTTGTCCACGTCAAATTTCCAGAACTGCTCATTTCGGAAGAAGTACACAAAGCCATCCGAGTGGGTGAGAGCGCCGTTCGCCATGGCTGGGGCCCCGCCCCAGTCTCTCAGACTCCGGGGGTAGTATGGCTCCACCTCCAGGGCCTCCTCGTTCACCACAAAGTATTTGGGGCCCTTGAAAAGAACCAAGTGGTGCAGAGGCCGGAAGTAGAGGGCTGCATCGGGGTGGCGGGGGAGATCACCCGTATGGCTGCACTTGCGGGGGAAGCCCCCATCCAGGGCAGAGCCACTATAGCGCCAGCACCGGCCACCTGCAGGGGGCGACAGAGAGAGGAGATGTCTTTGTAAGCAGCGTGGCATAGTGGTGAAAGTGTCAGACTAGAAATGGGGGACCCAGGCTTAAATCCTCACTCAGCCACAAGGCTTTCTGGGTGACCTGGAGTCAACCACCGTCTGACTGACCTACCTCGCAGGGTTCTTGCAATTATAAAGTGGGAGGAGAGCCAGAGAGCACTTTGGAGGAAGGCTAGGATTGGAATATCTCTAAGGGAAAAAGGGTATGTTTTAATCAGTCAGGTCCTTTATGTTTGTTGATATGTTCACCCCATTATTGCTGGACCACAATGAGGAAATATTGATGGATGGCTGTGGGGACTCCCGCACATGCTTTATCTTACAATAAGCTTTACCTTAGAATAAAGAAGGTTGGATGCAAAGAGAAGCAATTTAAAGCTGGTCTGTATATGCATCTTGAAAGGAAGGCAAAGGAACTGAAGATATCCTTTTCCCAACCAGTAGATGGCAGCTGTGTCTACCTCCTGATAATACAATCCCACACATTTATCAGCTGAGCTGATTCTGGGTTGACAGGCTCCTGAGTGTGTGTAGGATGGGGAGAGGTGTGTTGTTGTTTTTTAAAGAATGACTCACAACAGCAACATGGGCAGGCCAATCCTAACTTACTCTGGAACAGGAAGGCCAATTGGCCTGTGCCATATCCAGTGCCAGTTAGGTGCAGGCTGGGGTGTAACTCGGGATTTTTACCCCTTACCCCATGTCACATGCTAGCCACCTCTATGGGGCTACTCAGATTTGCGCCAGCAATTTCACTAGGGCAAATCCAAGCAGCCTATGTAAGGCTGCTTGGCCAAGGAGGGGGTTAGGATTTGGCCGAAAGTGCTGTGCCGGATCCCACCCCCTTCTTGGGCCTGATCCACCTCCCAGACCACCTTCCCTCCACCCAAAAATGCCCCCTACCTATCTCCAATCTGTCCTCCTGCCACCTTCTCCAACCCTCCCCCCTCCCCATACCAGCCTGCCTTGGCTGGCACAAATTTAACCTCTCCATCGCTGGATTCAGCCTCCAGGAACCTGCCTGAAATGATGCATGATCGTGCTTAATGGCACATTTGCGACACTCCTGGGCTGGTGCCAGGGACTTGTACCAGCCGAAGACCAAGGTAGGATTGTGCTCTCATGTATCTAGCACTTTTGAAATGTTCAGAATCTTAAACCTCATATCAATTACACTATCTGATGCTGTGTCAGATCCACCCCTCTGTGCTACAGAAAAAAAAATCCTTGCCATGCTCCTGGCACACTGCTGTGAAACCTGGAAGTGCAGGACTTCCGGTTTCATTTACAGGGACAGTGCGAACGTGATCTGCCACTGATGCTACCCACATCAGGTGGCTGCAGGGACAGGCTAGCAGTGCAGTAACTCTTAGAGCGCAATCCTAACCTGCAGTTAAGCCGGCACAGTTAGGCCAGCAATGTTTGGCTGGCCACAGGGTGCTTGCAATGACATCATCAGCTTCACTTCCCGCATGGCCATCGATCGAGACTCTTTCAAAGCCTGACACGAGCCCATTTCAAATGGCATTTTTGTCTTTTAAGCAAGGGGGCCAGTAGCAGTGGAAACTGGGAAGCTCTCAGGGGCGAGTACAAAAACAGCATAAGGGTGCTAAGAATGAATGAGGGTGCAATCCTAACCTGGAGTTAGGTCAGCAATGTTTGGCCACTGTAAAGCACGTTTGGACCAATCTGAGTCAGGGAGGGTGGCTCACGTCTGTGTGCTGGCCTCTCTAACTCCAAGAGTGGTCCAAACATACTTTACAGTGGCCCTTGTGCCGGTCAAACTTTGCCGGCCTAACTCCAGGATAGAATTGTGCTCATAATAACAATCAAACTTTCATTCCTAGAGCATAAATTTATGGAGCACCACCCACCCACATACATAGGGCTCCACAACAGATGAGAGGCTAGGCCTCTGCCCCAAGGTGCTTGCAACTGAAGAACAGATTCAAGGGAGAGGGGCAGGAGAGAACAGCCTGCAGAAAGCCTCCAAAGGCGGAAAGGGATTCAGAACAGAGACAGCAAGGCACACGCATGTCTACAATCAACCGTTACCACCTTTGAAGAAATAAAACTTGGCATCTTCCTCCGAGAAGGCAGCCGCGTCAATGGTGGGGGGCAGCCTTGGCCACTTTGCGTGGAGTGGCTCTGGGCCAGCCAAGTGGCCTCCGTTGGCCACGGTCCAGTAGTAGCCGCCTTTGAAGATATAGACCTGGCCTTCCAGATCTGCACGGAATAAAAGAGGTGGCTGTTAGATTGTCGCTTGCCAGCTACAGAGGTTTGCTTCAGACGTTGTTGGGAGTTGAGCCAAACCTGAACTCAATCCCAATGCCCGATTCAGAGTTGTTGTTTTTTCCACTCAACAAGCTGGAGCCAAATACAAAGCTTAGATCTCCTCCTCGCCAGGGATCCCCTGCCAGCCACACAAATATTTGTAATGATAATCAGGGCTGGCTCATCCACGAGGCCAACTGAGGTGAATGACTCAGGCAGCAGGTTGGCATTACCTGGGAGCTACACTGCCTTCTAAAGAGCAACATGAATTTTTGCCAGGTGGGGGTATTAGTCAGGAGGCTTGCCAAGTGAAACCTCCATATTCAGAAACAGTCTACCTCTGAATACTAATTTTTGGGGAGCAACAGCTGCTGCAGTCACACCCTGCTTGGGGGCTTCTTGGGCAGTGTGTTGGCTACCATGGGAAAGAAGATGCTGGGTTAGACCCAGAAGGCACTTTCTTGCTTAATGCTGCCATCAGAATCCAGAGCCTTCTCTCTCTCTCACTTGCTCACGCTCTCTGCGAAATCCAAATACACTGCTTGGTGTCTCAGGCTCAAGGCCATGGCATCTCTCAATCAGTCCTTACCCACGGTGATGGCGTCAAAGAATGACCAGCAGTAGTGGGGACTGAGGTTGCCCTCCTGCCGCTTGCTGCCTTTCAGATCCTGGCTCCAGTCCTGGAAATGGGTAAATAATTTTCCGGGGAGCTGCACTGCTGAGCCCCGGGGAGGTTTCCCTGCCAAAGAGAAATCACAGAGCCCCATCAGATGAGCACCAGATGTTGCCTACACGTTGAAGATGGGTCTCAGTGGGCTTCCCAGTAGCCAGCAGTGGCAGCTGAGAATGACAGCTAAGTGGAACCTCCATGGTGAAGGTAGTCTACCATTCTGCTTAAAAACGCGCGCGCGCACAGAGAGAGAGAGAGAGAGAGAGAGAGAGAGAGAGAGAATTCTGTGCCCCAAAGAACTCAGTTCTGCAACCTCAATTTGCAAATCTATTTAACATGGGTAACATGCATAACCCTGAAACAAAACATCGATTCCAATGTTCTCCATCCTTTTCTGACTCAGCCCTGAGCAGGCGGGTCTTGCTGCACCTCCAAAAAGTGCTCAGGCTTGTACTTTGGCATATCTCCAGTAGGAGGGAATTCCATAAATGGGGGGGGGGGGAGAGAAGGAAGTGCCAAGAACATCAGTGTACTGTGAGTGCGGAACAGAGCCATCTACCTCTGAAGAGCAGCTGCTGGCAAGCAAGCAGCAGGGAGGATCATAAGGAACAGCCGTACAGCCAGGAGGAAACTTTCACACGAAAAAAGGGTGGCCAGGAGGATGGGTGCTGAGCCCTTCCTTTGTCTGTACAGCGCCTGACTCCAAATGTTCTCCTACCCATGCATGGAGCGCAGGGATAAAGTAGTTGTGTCCACTTGAAGCTGCACTTCACAGCTGACCAACAGCGACTCCCATTTGACAACATGTCCAAGTGTGTGTCTCCCTCTATCACTCTTTAGAAATTCAGCTTCGAGAGGGTTAAATTCAAGAAAGCCACATTTACCATATAAGTTCTGGATAGCCAGAATGTCATCCCAGCTGAGGACAAAATCCTTGCCCAGCTTCTTGTAATAGGGGGACATCAGTGCATTGCGCACTGGGGAGTGCTCCAGACCCAGCGTGTGCCCGATCTCATGCGCCACCACCACAAAGAGGTTGCGGCCCTTGCCGCTGTCCAGTGACCACCGCTCATCATTGTCGAAATGCGCCTCGCCCCGACGTGGGAAGAATGCGTGCGCCAAGGCACCCCCTGGAAACAGAAAGGGGACACTATTAAGCCCCCACTTTGAGAAAGGGAGCCGTACTCGTGTTACTCCAGATTTTAGGAGCCTTGTACCTCTCAGGGATGAGGCCTTTGCATAGTTCTGCTCTGTTTACTGAATCTATGGAACCTACTGCCACTAGATGTGGCAAAGGTCATGAGCTTAAAAGGGGATTAGAATTTTTGGTGGAGCAGGGGTAGGTCTACATAGAACTTCCATATTCAGAGGCAGTCTACCGCTTACCAACAGTTATCGGGAAGCAAGAGCATGCCTTCATGCCTGCTTGGGAGCTTCCCAGAAACATGTGGCAGTCCACTGTCAGAAACAAATTCAAACTAGATGGGCCTTGAGTCACATCCAGCAGGGCTCACCTGATGTTATTGCCAATGAGCAAGACTGAAGTAAAGTATTAAGTCCCACTGATCTCAAGAGGCTCAAAAGCGCCCAACTTTGCACAGATCATATCCCATGTGCTTATCTTTGGCAACTAAATTTTGGAAGCAAATCAGACCTGGAATGGTCAAGATGCACTCATTCTGTTCCGGTTGGACCCCACTTCAACTTTAAATGATAGCACAAGTCCTACAAGGAACCCATTAAAGGACCTTGGTACGTGTAGCCTCAAGAAGAGAAGGCTACGAGGAGATACAAGAGCTGTCCTCAAGCATCTGAAAGGTCATCATGCAGAAGGAGGAGGAGGCTTGCTTTCAGTGGTTCCCATGGGTAGGACTAGAACCAATGGGGTGAATCCTCAAGGAAGTAAATTTAGGCTGGCTACCAGAGTGACCAGATGTCCTCTTTTTCCAGGACATGTCCTACATTTCAACCTTCTGTCCTGGGTAAATTTTAAAATGTCCTACATTTCAAGACAGAGGAGTGCCAGCATCAAGAGGGGCCACCCACAGCACTTGTTTGTTGCATTAGAGGAGGAAAAGTTTTCCCCCATCAATATATATGACAGTGCAATCCTACCATCCCTCACACGTCGACGCAACATCATCGCGTCGACGCAAGAGGCAAAGCGCCGACACAGGGGAGTGGATCGCCACCCCCGCGTCGGTGCTCCCGCTGTCAGGCCAACGGTGAACCTGCGTTGGCCAAAGGCGACTGGTGCAGGGGAAGCTCTGTGCCAAGGCGGCACAGGGATTGGGCAAGGGAGGGAGAGGGTGAGCGGGACTTGGGTGGGCTTGGGAGGTGGCCACATGGCCACTTCCTAAGCCCGGCCCCAATTTGGGCTGCGCGGTCTCCTTGGATCTGCGCCTGCTAGATCTGAGGAGCACATAGGGGAGGCTACAGCCTCCCCTACAATAAAGGAGTGCATGCTCCCTTGCCGCGGGAGACTCCAGCCTCCTCCCACCCAGCGTCGGATATGGCGTTGGCTGGCCGGCCTTGCCATTCCGGCGCTGGGTAGGATTGCACCCTGAGTGTTTTTAGCCTTTCTTTTGTAACATCCTACATTTTTCTTGAATGTCCTACATTGTGGAGTGCTGTGTCCTCCTCCTTAGCCACCCTTGGCTAGGCAGGAGGACGAAATTTCCTAATGGCAAGAGCTGCCTTGCAGTCTTACAGTTATGGGCTCTCCCTCATTGGAGGTTTTCTGTATGAATGCTGTATGGTGCAGGCAACTGCTGTAGCAGTTGCCTGCACCAAGTTGGACTAGATGACCTCTAAGGTGCCCTTCCAACTTGAACATTCAAGTCATCAAGTGCTGCTACAGCAACTACAGAAAGTGCCCTGCACACCCCTGGTCTTTGGCCACCCTTGCAGCCACCCGCCGTGTTCCTTAAGCTGGAGAGCCCCCACCAACGAGAAGCCGCTTCCCCGGAAGGCAGACCTGGTCCATCAAAGGCATTGTCGACTCCGTCGTTATGGTCCCCATGGAAGAAGGTGAGGCGGATGTCTGCAGAGTCCCCCGTGGCCTCCCAGAACACCAAGGAGGAGACGTTGCTCCACAGCTCGAAAGCCGCCGTCACCGCTAGCCGGACCTGCTGCGGGGGCAAGTATGAGGGCCAGTTCACCAGCCGGAAAGTCAGGTGCCGCCTGTACCACTTGCCGCCTGCAAAACAGAGGGGGCGGGGAGTAGCGAGAGCACTAGGAGAGCCTTGCTAGCCTGGGTCCAAACAGCTCTGTCTCAACCCAGCAGTCCCCCTCCTTCTGTGGCCAGTCAGACATCGGTGGGAAGAACCACAAGCTGTCAAGAGCCCTTAAGTGAAAACCTACTTTAGTAGAGATTGATTTTGGATACTGAGAATTAGAGGTATTGATGCAGGGGAAACAGACAGCTATAGGTGACACACTCAGGGGAGGTGACACTGCTACCACCCCAAATTGTGAAAATCTTGATGTCTTTGAATACCACCATCGTGTTATATATCACTTGATGGGTAATTTCATGCAGAACGTAAGGCAACAAGCCACACTGAAATCTGTATTCTCTGAAAAGCTATATAATAGTCAAATAACCAGAAAAAGGAAAGCACAACTGCCATGTCACAAAAAGTGGATTTCCTTAACTCAAAACTGACCCCTGAGACTGATTGTTTGTTCTGAGAGCCAATTAGATGTTATGATACAGCAGGGAGCCGATAAGGTGTTAGTATGAGTCAGCTCTCATTCTTATGCCACTGAGCTCCTATTCAGTTGTGTGAGTGCTATCAAGTTGGCCGCTGGGTTTTTTGTTGGCTACCAATATGTTGGGTGATTGTTGGGTGGCCTGTACCGTTATATATTTAAACTAGCTTTTTGTGACCCGGCGTTTCCCGGGGGGACAAATTATCCCAAGCCTCTATTAGGAGAAGGAATGAATACAGGGACACAATCAAGCAAAAGAGCGAAATGAAACGATCACACTCACTGAACAATGTCTGCAGGTCCTGTGGTAGGATAGCACTGAAGTATGAGAAACAGGAAGAGGTGGCCAGTGAGCTCTCTGGAAATAGGTCCAGCTACGATCCGACTGGGTGCTGGAACTCTCTGGATCATGCTCTTTCCAGCCTGGGCATGTGAGGCAGTGGGAAGACATTTCACTTTCGTTTTTGAGTACTCTTCCTGTGTATCAGCTCAGTGAGTGCAATCCAAGCTCAGGACCTGCAGAATCCTTTGTGACCACAGGGTGGCAGCACAATTTCACTCCAATACAATCCCCTCACTGTCCCTCCCCCCCGGGGACTGTAGGGGGGTCTGACCCCCGCAGTGTTCTTCGCCAGGCCGCAAGGTGTATTCCTGCCAAGTTTCGTGCGGATCGGGCCAGGCGCTGAGGAGCCTATGCATAACATACATACATACACACCCACATACATACATACACACACACATACACACATACCCACGTCCGTTTTTATATATATAGATAAATGCATTTAATGGGGGTTAAACCAACCCATTTAGGCAGCGCATCTGAACTTGTCATTTATTCTGTATGGTTTGGTGTGGGAAGAGCTCCACCGTGGGGGTGGCACGATGAGCTCTCGCACCAGGTGACGCCAACCCAAGTGACGCCTTGATTAGACTAGAACCTTGATTTAAAAAAAATTTTTTTGTTATGACTGTGAATTACAACCTGACCCCAGAACACAATTTCCTTTACACACCCTTGGAAGCTGCTCCGGTCCCCACTGCAAACAAAGACACAAATCATTTCTCTGAGTTTGCAAATCTCCAGCCAGCGTTTCCTTTCTGAAGGAAGACGCCGGCCGGGGCTGCGACTGGGTTGTTTCCTGCGAGAAGGCAAGATAAACAGTGAGTTCACCAGCAGGACTGGCTGAGGGAGACCCTGAGGGGGCTTAAAATACCAGAGACGGGGGGCCCCAGGGTTGCTGCATTGGGCTTCCTCAGTGGCAGGGAGGAAGGGAGATTGTCCACCATACTAAGACTTTTGTGGCTGACTGAGTCTCTAAAACGTCATTTGAAATGTTGCTCCAGTCTGTACAGGGACTACAAAAAGGAGCGAATGTACTAGGGTGAAAGAGCGTGAACGCCATCGTCATCTAGAACTGTGTTTCTCACGCTGTGGGTCGGGACCCACATGGGTCAGGGAAAGCTGGGAGCAGCCATCTTGGAAGCTGCAGGCCTTACTCTTGCTGAATTTATTTTCAGTAGACAGTTTGTTGACAGTGTTTGAATGTTCAATGTTGACACTGAAGTGTGAGTGTTGACAGTTTGCATTTTCAAGTGAGGGTTTTCAAAAATTTTGTTTTTAGTTCAATGCTTTTACATACTATTTTGCCCTAATCTTGCTTGTTGTCAGGGATGTTTCCTGGTTGTGCAATTGCTGCAGTCCAAGAAGGCCAGCTTGCATTTCAGGAGTGTCATTTGATTACGTTACAGTGACGGCACTTCTTGGTTGATGTCACTTCCAGCTATGACATCACGTCCAGGTTAATGACATCATTTCCAGTGGGTCCTGGCACAAGTAATATTCTAAAAAGAAAAATCAGCAATGGCAGGACATGCTGTGAAAACTGATAATCAAATACCTTTTAGTCAAACTCAAGTTCTTTCCACCGGGCAACAATATCATATCAGAATCTATAGGGCAGCAACGTGCAGTGAGGGTGTGGCAGGTGAGGCAGGATAGCCCTTGAAACGTGCCTCCACTTCTGCTGCAGTGACTGTGATCCTGCAAACACAATTCATGGGCTTCAGCTGCACAAAGCCTGTGGGTTACGTTGGCGTGATCACAGCAATGGCGGCACTTTTCAAAGAAGTAGGGCAGTTCTGCCTCACCTGCCACACCTGCACTGCACGTCCCTGCTATAGGGAGGCCATTGAAATTCCAACACATAAAAACAATATGAACAAAAAAGAAGAGACACTGAGAGCCTCTTCTTGTTATGCCTGCCTTCCCGTACTTAAATATTACAGAATAAAAAACTTGGAGAAACCCACATAGAAAATTGTGGTAGTGAGGAACAGCCAAAAAGGTGTGGATATGCCTTTAAAATTGAAGCAGGAGCTGGCAAGTAAGCCTATGGCCATCTTACTTGAAGCAGGTGAGGCCAATTGGGCATCTACTTCAGCCACCTTAAAAAGGGGATGCTATTCAGAACAGGGAGCAGAGGATACAAAATTCTTTGTGACCTCCTGAAGATGCTTTCCACAGATGAAAGTGAAACATTGGGACTAAATCCCACCATGTATTTTCACCTGTGGCTTGAAGACTTGAGCAACACCTTTAGTTATGTTTTAGATGGTCCACTGTCCTGCTTAAATCACTTTCCGATTGCAGCCAGAGCACATGGCAAGCTGCTAGGAAGAGGGTGAAATCCTCTGTGGACCAGGCTTGAATCTGGAAAAAAAGGCTTGCTGGAGGAAATATGCACAAATAAATAAAGAAGAATGAGCGCCATAAGTGGAGCATCATTCTGATTGACCAAAGGCAGATGTTCAACAGGTACAGCACCACCAACACACAATCTGACTTCACCTTCCCTCGCAAGAGCACATAACTGGTATCCCCAGTTAAGATTTCAGGGAGCAGGCGATGGGAAAGATGTGTCCAACAGCCTGACCCAGGAGAAGGGCGCTCCATGTAGAAAGGGAGATGTCCCATAGCTCAGCAGTGGCACCTGCATGGTTTGAAGGAGGAGCTGTGTCCAATCTCCAGTAAAGAGCTTTAGGGAAGCAGGGGGCTGCCAGAAATCCCCACTGGGCCTTTCTGCACACGAGCAGAGGCTCCACCACCCAGTGACAGCCTCTCCCCTTGAGACATCTTACTTTTGTGTGTGCATCCCACAGCGAAGCCAAGCTCCAGCTCCCCTCCCTCTCCTCCACCGCCAGCTGCACACTTAGAGACCATGCTAAGCACTGGGTGTGGTGCAGATCTGCTCAGCTCCCCAAGGGCCATGATAGCCACAAAATGACTAAAGCGATTAAGAGCCTGTGCTTGAAACATGACACACCTGCATTGTGGCAGCTGTGCCGGAGGATCCCTGGAGGCTACCAAGCAGCAGCAGAGGCAGAAAGCGGCAGCTACAACAAAAGCAACACACCCACTGCCAAGGCTGCTCCCTGTTATGTTTTTTCCCCTGGGCTGAATCACAAGGCTGTGGATAAGCAGCCAGGACAAGGCAAAAGCAGCTCCGGAGAAGCACCAGCCTGCCCACAGTTTCTGGACCTCCTGGCTGGTACGCCAGCCTTTGGCGAGATGCTTTGGCGTTCAGCCTTTGCTGAGAACCCTTTGGGAGATGCTACACCTCACTGTGAGGTGAGGAAGACCTCACTGAGGAAGACCTAACGAACCTTCTGATGAGGGTGAAAGAGGAAAGTGCCAAAATTGGCTTGAAGCTCAACTTAAAAAAAAACTAAGATCATGGCAACCACTCCCATCACTTCCTGGCAAATAGAAGGGGAAGAAATGGAAGCAGTGACAGACTTTCTTTTCCTGGGCTCCAAGATCACCGCAGATGGTGACTGCAGTCATGAAATTAAAAGACGTTTACTTATTGGGAGGAAAGCTATGGTGAATCTAGACAACTTAATAAAAAGCCGAGACATCACCCTGCCAACAAAGGTTCACATAGTCAAAGCTGTGGTTTTCCCAGTAGCAATGTATGGCTGTGAGAGCTGGACCATAAGAAAGGCAGAGTGCCAAAGAATAGATGCTTTTGAACTATGGTGTTGGAGAAGACTCTTGAGAGTCCCCTGGACCGCAAGGAGATCCAACCGGGCAATCCTGAATGCTCCCTGGAAGGACAAATCCTGAAGCTGAAGCTCCAATACTTTGGCCACCTCATGAGAAGAGAGGACTCTTTAGAAAAGACCCTCATGCTGAGAAAGATTGAAGGCCAAAGGAGAAGGGGGTGGCAGAGGATGAGATGGTTAGATAGTGTCACCGAAGCGATGAACATGAAATTGGGCGAACTCCGGAAGCTAGTGGAGGACAGGGAGGCCTGGCGTGCTGTGGTCCATGGGGTCGCGAAGAGTCGGACATGACTTAGTGACCGAACAACAACAACAACAACATCATCTCACTGGCACAGCACAAGCTTGGCACACCGAAAGCCTCGAATGCAACTTCCAGCATCTCCAGTTATCGGAGATACATGGACTTGGGGAGTTCCTGAACTGGCACTGGCTGCCTTTCTCTGTCCCTTACGTCTTCTTGCTTGGCTTTGGGCAGTGCAATCCTAATGTGCCAGCTCCCGAGTGTCACAAATGAGTACTTAGCGGCTACTCCAAAAGCACTTAGCGGCTATTCCGGAGCAGCTATTCTGGGCCAGCGCATGAACGTGCACCAGGACAGGGCAAGTTTGGGCCAGCCTGCGCAGGATAGCACAGGGGTCAGGAGAGGATGATGGAATGGCAGAACAGCAGCTCCTTGGGGCATGGGGAGGGTAATCTGGAAGGCAGATCGGGCCCAGGACCAGCCTGGGCAACCTAGGCCAGATCCTAACCCCCATCCCTGTCCTGTTACATGGGCTGCTAGGATTTGCAACCGCAGAATCATGCGTGCAGATCTGGGTAGCCCGTCGGGCTAGCTGGCGCATGATATGGAGTAACGGGCATAAAAATCTCTTTACTCCAAGTTGCACCCCATCCTGCTCCTAGTTTGCACTGGATACAGCACAAGCCACTCTTATCCTGTCTGTTCCAGCGCAGGTTAGGACTGCACCCTAATTGATAAGAACCATTCTCTGGGCAGGGAACAGTGGCAACGTAAAAAGAAAGAGATGAAGAAAGAAACAATGCAAGCAGGAAGGAATTGGCCAGCTGGTCCATCACCGCATATATAGAATCATAGAACATTAGTGTTTGACGGGACTTTGGAGGTCATCCAGCCCACCCACTTCCTGCTCAATGCAGGCAACTATAGCATTCCCAACAGGTCCAGCCTCCTCTTGGAAATGTCCAACATTTCCCACAACTGTATGTGGCAGACTGTTCCAGCGCTGGACAGCTCTTCCCCAGCTTTCGCTCAATCGGTGTCACAGTCCTCCAGATACCCAAAGATCTCCTTCGCCACTATCTCCCCTTCGCTTTCTTTTCTATAGGTGAAGCATACCAAGCTCTCTCAACCATTCCTCGTAGGACTAGGTTTCCAGACCCCTCCCCATCCTAGTTCCCCTTCTATGGACTTGCTCCAGAGGATCAGTGTCCTCCTTAAAGCATAGGGACCAAAACTGGACCCAGGATTCCAAGTGAGGGCTGAATGGTGCAAAGTCAAATGGAATTATTACTTCTTGTGATCTGGACTCTGTGCCTCTGCTAATGCAGCCTAGTAATTAATTTGGGGGAGGGGGTGAAGATGGTTTGCAGCTGCTGGCTCATGTTCAATCTGTGGTTCACCAGCGATCTTTCTCACACGGGCTGCAGCCAAGCCAGGTTTCCTCCATCCTGCATGTGTGTCTCCGATTTTTTTTGTTCCTATGTGGATTTTACATTTGTCCCCTTTTAATGTCATCTTGTTGGCACAGGCCCAACGACTGAGCCTGTCAAGACTGAGCCAGATTCGGTCTTCCAGGCTATTGGTTCTTCCCCACAGCTTTGAGTCATCTGCAAAATTTGATGTGATTTCTGCCTGTTGGCAAAGAAATTGCCTAAGTTCTCAAAAGGAAGGGTTCCTGCCTGATCCATATCACATGAAGCCAGACGCCTAATCCCCACAGTTTGCATTGTGTCTGGAAGACGTCTTCCAGGGTCCCGTTTTGTGTCGAAAAAGGCAGGCGTGTGAAAAAGCAGCGCATGGATAGAACATCAGGTCACTCCATCTCTGGCGCTGCCGTCCAGCCGTCAAGAACAGATGCTGCCTTGTCAAGCACAGTTTGAGATCCCGCAAAGCAATTACCTAATCTCCCATTAAGATTTCCCATGGCTTAAACACAGCTGTTTGCAGCCCTCCTCGCGCTCGCTGTCTAGGAACAAGCTGGCAAAGAGGGAGAATTCAGTCCCAGCGCCCAAAAAAAAGGCATGGTGTAAATATGCCAATTTCATCAGAGCAAAAGAGTTTGTTTCTGGGTACAAGTTAAAGAGCTAATTTTAACCTATAATCCCTCAGACTTGGGATAATTTGCAGATGGGGTAAGTGGAGTTCTACTGTTCCTCCCCTTATCAATCCTCTTTGTTCCATCCCGCTTCCCACTCATCCTGGATTCTGGTTTAACTAGGAGAATTTCTAAAATTAATTCCAGAACCAGATCATGAGGTGCCTGGTTCTTTTCATTCATTTGCATATTCTTCCCCTTCTATGTCGCCAATACCGATACAACTGTGCCAAAAATAAACTGGAAACTTGATGTGATTGTACAGATTGTGCAACACAGCAGTCTTCAACCTTTTTTGTGCCTTGACCCCAATAAATAAATACAAATTATGAGTGTGGGGCCCCCACTTTTTATGCTGCTCACCTCCCAGGACCCTATCTGCCTCCCCCATTGCCAGCCACTCCCCGCTCCTGTAATGCCCTGCCAGCACAATAATATTTGTAGCCAAATATTGTTGTTAGAGAGAGCAGAAAAAGTTACCACGATGCCTGGCACTAGTGAAAGCTATTTTAGCACAATTGCTAAGAATCTGAGCAGGGCTGGGACAGTCTCCTGGCACTTGAAGGCAGTGATGTCATGCACCCACTACGCACCACTACGCAAGTACCGGTTCCTAGAAGTTGAGCTGGCCCCGCCCACTCGAAGCTGGTTAGCTGGTTGGCCAGTGGGCAGACCCCGACAAGTGCCAATCAAAAGTGAGTACCTGTTCCTAAATCATTTGGATGACACCACTGCTTGAAGGGATATACCAGATGTTTTCCCCTTTACATGGTGGTGCTCTAGTCCAGGGAGCTTCAACCTTTTTCATTCCTGTAAGTTCTCACAACTCCACAACCAAGGCTTCACAACCCCATCGGAGTCCTGACCCCAAGGTTGAAGAACACGGGTGTAACATGTTACCAATGTGCTCCTATGAGCCTGCACAACAACAACAGACTACACAAAAGGAAAGTTGATCCAGTTATTCCTATGATTGCTTAAAGATGGCCTTTTGGGGGGGGGCAGGATCTTATCAACACACACATGTGCAGCATTAATGGGGGAAGGGGCATGCCCAGCACTGTACAAAATTTGTTTGAAATTTCAAAAATGGAACAATTGCGGAGTCTTGATGCATCAGTTTCACTTCAGAAATAAGCCCCAGAAATTCAGAACTCCAAACTCCACAGAGAATTTGGTGGGGAGAATTTTGGAGGCATCTGACAAATGGCTCCTCTTCTACCAACCTGCCTGCAGATCACCTCCTAAGGCTCCTTCTCAGGTTCCCTCCCTCCCTGTTGAGGACAGGTGAGTGGCAACTGAGGACAAAGCATTTTGGTGGAGGAGCCCCAACTGCAGAATAATTTATCCCAGAAGTATATGTTTTGCATATAGCCTATATTTTAGGTAACCAGCAGGTTAGCCAATAGGCTTAGCAAGGGCAGCTGGCCAGGTGTGTGTGTGTGTGGGGGGGCTCTTGGAGCTTCCTGTTAGCCCTGTGCTTGCAGCCTATTACAAACAAGCACATTTAACTGTTGGAAAAGAAGAACCTTCTGGGACACTGATCAAGAGCAGCCAGCCAGCAAGTTGTTTGCTGAACGGCTTGGAGCAGGAGCAGTCTATCTGAGCAGTGGGAACTTGGTAGTGTTAAGCCCTCAATCAGCCCGGAGAAGAAATACTTCTGCAAACTCCCGGAGGAACTTACTCTGATGCGAGTGCCGCCTTCTGCGCTTCCTCTTGGCCCTCAGTCCCAAGAACAGAGTGTCCACACGCTCCTCCCAGGCAGTGCGGCTCTCAGCATCTCTCACTCCACATCGGGGAAGCCTCATGCGCTGCACAGTGGAGGCATCCAAGGTGCCACTGAGGGGCAGGTGGGACACCCACTGGAACTCCCTGGAATAGTGGAGAAAAGGAAAGGAAGCTTGCTTTGTGCACGAGACTTCTTGTTCGAAGGGAACAGTTCTAATTTTGGGTGTAGAAGGGTCTGGGTTCAAATCCTGGGCAAGGCCAGGCACCAGAGGCAAAGAGGTCTCTGCTTTTTATGGGGAGAGGGTAGCAGTACAGGAGCAGAGCCTCTGCCTTGCCTGCAGAAGATCCCCAGCCCAATCCCCTCTGAAAGGAGCTCAGCGTTGTTGCCACAGACTGGAAGCAGCTCTCTGGATCGAGGATAGACAGGGGTCCTTCTGGAAATGCCTTTCGCAGACAGAGCAAGGGGTCCACCACTGAGCTGTGGTTCCGCCAAGCAACAGGCAAGGGGGCTCCTGGATTCTGGAGGTGGCAGCAAAGGAGGGAAGCCCAAGCGACAAGACTCCTGCAGGAGCGCTTGAAGATGGCCAGAATCCAAGCCACAGCAATGGCATCCCTGGAATCTTCCCGCTGGCTCTGGCCCACGGCACGAGCGCAGATCTCACCCGCAACAGGAGGCAAATCCAGGCCATACAAGGGAAGCGGCCAAGGGAACACAGGCAGGCCAGCTCTGTGCTCCTAGGACAGCCCTATGTGGTTTTCAGGGCTACATTGGATGATGGGAGGAGAGTGAGCCCCTGGATGCTGGCTCTCCACCAGGGAGGGAGAGGGGGCAAGAAGCCTTACCAGGGCGGGGCACATGTTTAACTCTTCCTCTGCAACAGCTTTGCCCCTGCTTTGCAACTTCCCTCCCTGGCATCTTTCCTCCCCAGCTGTGGCAAACACTAGCTTGGGTGGCAAAGACGTTTTGGGCAGTTAAGCCCCCTTCTGCACTCTGCCCTTCCCCTTTTAGGACTACTGCTAATCAGGACAGACACATTTGGGCTCAGCTCTTCCCAGGGCATTTTGCAGCCATCTGATTTTTGAGTCGCCTCCGAGCTTGAAGCAATCACAACCCCATCCTGAGCTGCCCATGCGCCTGCCTTTGAGCAGAGGTAGCCAAGCAGCTACCGCTGCATCCTACTGGTGCCAGGCAGGCGACAGAGGCTCTTTGGAGGAAGGGAACATTTGTCCTTCCCCGGGGTAAAGGCACAGGGTGGGCAGTGGGTCTCCTTGCCTCTGTGCCAGCTATTTTGCTGGTGAAGAAGCGAGGGCCTCTGTGTTGGACTGTGCTGCCCAACATGGAGGTCAGGATCTGGTGGTGAAGGTTGCCCCCCATCCCACCTCCTGATCTGCCCCTCCTTCCACCCAGAAACGCCTCCCAACCCCAAACGGAAAGTGTGCAATGCTGGTGACTCTCTGGCTTGCTTTGCCACCTCTGGGCGCTGGCCTGGCGCCAGTGGTAAGGCCTTCCCGATGCCTTACTGCTGGCAGTGAAGGCGCTTTGGGGCAGTGCACTCATACCACTTGCGGTAAGCCCAATAGAATTGAGCCCCAAGTTATCTGATCCTTCCAACATTGTGTTTTCACTGGAGGCTCTTTGGGACAAACCAAAATATCGATTCACAGTTTGAGAAATGCTGGATTACACAGTTTCATTGGGGGGGGGGGCAGGAGGATTATCTATAGGTATTACACCTCAATGGAACCTCCAGGTTCAGAGGTATTCTACCTCTGATGGCCAGATGCCAAGCAACATTTGTGTCAAACTGAGTTCTAGAGTGAGAATCTGGTCTTCTGAAACCAGCTGGTTTCTTTCATTTCGGCCTGGGAGGGGAAGAGTGGATGAGGGCCAAAGACATCATTAATCCCCTTGATATTCACCGGGCTTACCTAACAGCTTCAGAGAATTGTGTTGGTCTCAGGTCTTGATGGGTGGGATCTAAGTAGCCATATTTCTCAAAAAACCTCTAAAACCAAAAGGAGAATATAGTGGTTTGTTTTTTTTTGGTTTTTAAACAACACATACAGTTTAATGGTCAATATTGCGGTGGTAGGAAACACTCTTGGATTGATTTTAGGGATTGGCAACAGGATCAGATTCTCTACTGAATGCAACATCAAACAGTGTTTTTTGACTGACTGCCCTCCTTGTACAGGAGGCTTTATGACATGTGAAAGGGCAGGTCTCTGCCCTGAGGGGCTTACAATCTTAAAATTTAACACAAGGGCAAAAACAGAAGAGGAATAGAGGTCGGGAGAAAGAGAGGAAGAACAGGTTTTTGTTTCAGTTGTACTTCTTTAAGCTTGGTTATAGCAGGTTATAGGGACTGGGGGGGGGCAAAGGCTTTGTGGAAAAGGGGGGTTGTGAGGAGGAATCTGAAGGGAATCTGAAAGGTGGTGCCAGAGGGATGATCTGGGAAGTGCCACCGGGCATAAATTGCCCCAAAGGAGGAGTCGAGAGAGCATAAGAACAGCCACTTTAGGTGACCTTTGAAGCAAAAAGTGGGATAAAAATCAGATTAATAATATTAATAAAGGGACACAGCATCAAGCTAATCTCCCAGTGGCAATGCTTCAAATTCCTTTCACTCTTCACCCAGACCAAGGAATTGTTTCCTTTCTGAGCCGCAAACAAGCTTTTCTTTGCAATTAATCCCACTACAAGCCAAGCCCCCTCAGTCCCCAGTGAGCGTCTGTACCAGCTCTGTTCTCCCAGCCGCTCCTTCGCCCTTATCAGGACTGCTGCTCAGATTCCTGAAATAAATACAGCCCAGATGGAGCCAAAAAACACAGAGAGACCACATGGGCTCCCGGCCAGAGGCCAGCCTGTCGCTGAAAAGCCAGGCACTGCTGCTACACACCTAGGAAAACATTGTAGTGGGGGGACCATCCGGGTTATGTTATTAGTGTGTTCTGTGTAGAAGAACTGGACACGTGTCCAGTTGTAGGGGAACAGGATGCAAAGATACCAAATCCAGACTGCAGGATGGTTGGTGCAAGGATCAACTAAGTGGCTAAACACAACTGGAATACGGGTGGAGGAATGGCATTTAAGGAGGAAACTGGCCAGCAGGGAAATGGTGATGCCCCAACTACCCAGTCACACAGCCTTCTGCCCCCAAAGCTGCCATTCACTCATTCAGAGTGCAATTCTAACCTGGAGTTAGCCCGGCACCGTTAGATCAGCCAAGTTTGGAGAGCACAAGGGACACCGTAAAGTATGTTTGGACCACTCTCAGAGTCAGAGAGGCCGGCACACAGATGTGCGCCATCCTCCCCGACTCTGAGAGGGGTCCAAACACACTTTACAGTGGCCCTTGTGCCAGCCGAACTGTGCTGACCTAACTCCAGGTTAGGACTGCACCCTCATTCATTCTAAGCACCCTTATGCTGTTCTTGCACTCGCCCTTGAAAGAGTTTCCCAGTTCCCACTGCTACTGGCCCCAGCTTGCTTAAAAGACAAAAATGCTGCTCAAAATGGTATCGTGTCAAGCTCTGAAAGAGTCTCAATCGATGGTCATGTGGGACATGGAGCTGATGATGGTATTGTAAGCACCCCGTGGCTCTGCTAGCGGTGAACAGATGCTCACTGCCTTCTCAAGCACATTATCCTCCAGGCATCATTTTTCTTCAAGCAACTGTAGACTTTTGGGAATAGCGTCTTCTCTGTTCTTTTCAGCATTTCAGTGTCTTCTCCCTGGACCAGGGGTGTAGCTAAAGAAGTGCAGAGGGGTACAATTGCACTGGGCATTAAGCTTTAGGGGGGCAACAAGCTGAGCTTGACACTAGTGGCCAAAATGGTGAAAAACCTTGGTATGTATGAATAATAATAGCATGTTATAAATCATTGGGAAGGTAATTTAATGCAGAATGCAATGGAACAAATTGGAGTATAATATCTTCATTGTATCAAAACTTATGGCCAAATAACTCAGAAAATGAAAATGTAACTGTGACATCACTTCCTGTTGTGGCATCATTTCAGGGCAACATTTTACCCTCTGCACCAGGCTACACTTTCATTAGCTATGCCACTGCCCTGGACAGAAGTGTCTTTCTGGTCACAATGCGATGGCAAGGTGTGGCTCTCTGATCCAGTCTCATACTCTGGATCAACACTGGGATTTCCATCTCTGTCAACCACTTCTCTGCTCAAACCAACACAATGGGGGCAGGAGCATTCTCAAAGCAGGAGAGGCTGTGGAACTCCCTGCCTCAGGAGACCCACCCAGCTTCCCCTTTTGTATGCATTTACACCTCATTTAAAATTTAACACGTAGAGGCGCATGTTAATAGGTCACCTCCACATTATCTACAGCGGTGATTTTCAACCTTTTTCAGCTCACAGCACACTGACAAGGTGCTACAATTGTCAAGGCACACCATCAGTTTGTTTTAAAAAAAATTGACAAAGCACACCGCACTGCTGGCAAGGGGTTTGCATCCCCCAGTGGCCCTGCTAACAGATATCCCTCCCCCAAACTCCTGCAGAACACCAGCGTTCCGTAGCAAATCTACAGGACCAAACTCAAACAGGGGGAGGCCAGGCTTCCAGTCACAAAGTTGAGGCTTCCAGCCTCAAGCCAAGTCAATAGACTTGGGGATCTTGGATCAGTCACTACCTCTCCTAGCTTAACCTACCTCACAAGGTTGTTGTGAGAACTTAAAAAAAAGGCAAGGGTGATGTTGCCCCAGGACCCTTGAAGAAGGGAGAAATTTAAAAAAAGTAATTTTTTGCATCTGAACAAATGGGTTAAATCAGCTTTCGGAGAGGGAGCCGTGCCTCTACTTGCAGCCAAAACACAAAGAGTCTCCTTGTAGTACCTTAGGGGCTGACCCAGTGAATTCAGCACAGACCTCTGTGAACTGCATCCCCAGCCTCAAGCCATAATAACCAGCCAGCTGCTTTTCAACTTGGAGAACACCCCTCCTCCTCCCCCCGCCCCAAGTCAGTCTCTTTCAGGGTATGCCGTTTTCTATAGAATATTCCAGGACAGCAGGAAACAAGCAGAAAAGCATTATGGAAAAATGTGCCGGGGGGGGGGGGAGAAGCTCCCCCCTTGCTCTGCGGCCGCCTCCGTGCCCTGAATAATGGAGTGGGTGGGGGTGTAGGGGAACAGCAGCCAGAGCAGGGACAGCAGCAGCACCGTAAAGGCCAGCACGTTTCGTGCCACATAAACTTGCATGAGCTGCAAACCACTTCAGCCAATGCTGTCCATGACAGCTTATGCTGCAATAAACCCATTTTTGGAAATTAGCCTTTATCAAATCATTGTAATGTCAGTTTAGCACCGGGACCCACGTATTAAAGCAACACTCTGTCAAGACCCACTTAGTTTTACTAGACCAACCCCCCCCCAAAAGTTTCATTTTACCAGCTGCCCAAATCTCGGTTTTTATCCTTTTTACCGGGGGGGGGGGGCAAAGACGACGACACCTTCTACAATGTTTGTTGAGCTCCATGTTCATCAGATTGGGACCATTCTGAAGTCCGCATGCTCTCCTGCACCTGGCCTTTGAGAGTGAGGAGACATGTCTGTTTACTCATGAGTAAATGCACTTGTGTGGCTCCATTTCACATTCCATAAAGCTCAACACATTTTCCTTGTTCGCTGTCAGCGTGTAGTTTCACAGCTCACCACCAATCAAGACATGACCCAGGAGATGGGGTCTCAAGCCACAATTTGGGAAACACTGTGCGAGCAGCAATACTGACTGCAATGCAACACAACACAGGTAGTCCTTAAAATTCTGCTCTGGACATTTTTGCTATTCAGTACATCACTTTTTCAGGCTGGCCCATCCATGAGGCCAACTGAGGCAGTCGCCTCAGGCAGCGGGATGGCGAGGGTGCCTACCACCATCTGCCTACTCACCTCCACTGCTTCTCCTCTCTCTACTCCCAGGACTGAAAAAGGAAGAGTGGGATGGAAATAGTGTGGAAGGGACGAAGCAGTCCAGCACTCTAGCCAATCCCACCCCTGCTCCATCCTCCAAACTTTCACTTTTCCAATTCAGGGAGGGGGGGGCAGAGTCTGGGACATCACTAAATAAAGGGGGCAGCACTGCCCTCCTTTTTCCATCACTCTGCTTTCCTTTCCCTGGACTTTTTACACCTCCAAAGGATTCCTCTACAATCCTCCCTTCTCTGAACTGCACACAATACATTTGAGCCTAACAGTCACTTGATTTCCCAGCGTTTCCTTTCCCGCTAGCCTGGCCGCCCATCGGAGCTTCCTTCTGCTGCCAATCTTGTGCAACTTGCTGCAGTTCTTCAGGGACATATTAAGCGGTGTTTGCTGCGCATCCCTGAAATGTGTTTGCCTTTTAAGACTCTCTCTGGCTGTTCCCAAAGCAGAAACACGCAGCAAACTCCTCGGAAGCTGTCACTGCAGAACTGCAATTTTCTCCAGCTGCTTCAGGCAGAGGCTGCTCCCAGCCCGACAGCCACAGGTAGCAGCATGCCCAAAGATGCCTCTTGGGTTGGTGGGCGTCAGGCAGGGATCTGCTCGTCTGTGTGTTGGTGGAGACCCCCAGGTCTTTCATTCTTGTGCGCCTGAGACAATTTTCCTCAATAGCAGTTTCAAGAAGAGGGGATTTCCATTAAGACTGCAGCGGGACAGGAAGAGTTAAACCCACCACTACCACATACAGACAGCACAGTCCCAGCAGAATCACTCTGGCTGCTATTTTTACAATTCACTCATACACACACCAGTCAACCTATAAGTTGAGTACAACAGATGGCCCAAGAATGGCTTTAAAACTAAGAGGTTAGACACAGTCATAGAGAAGAGGCCACTGTGTACAACGTGATAGCTAGGTAAAGCCTCCATGTTTGGAAGTACTCTACCTCCAAATATTAGACGCTACAGATACATCACAGAAAAGGGCCATGGTGCTCATGTCTGGTTCAGGGGCTTCCTGGAGACATCTGGCTGGACACAAAAACACTGGATGAGGCCCGATCCGGCATGAGCCACCATAAACCTGTCACTCTTTAAGGCACCGTGGAAATCCGGGACAGAAATCATCACCGTTTCCCCCAGTGCGACAAAGGACTCTTCTTTTGCAGTATGCAGCAGACTCTTGAGCATGTACAGAGTGTCGGGACAGCCTATGATTTGGAACATTCCTCGGAGCGTATGAAAAAGGCTGTCTATTTTCACCATGCTTGTTCGCACTAATATGCTACAGGGGCCCCAGGGGCTGCCTACCGGTCTCACTCCACATTTAGTTTAGGAATGGTCTCACTCCACATTTAGTTAACCGCCACCCCCCCAGCTAGCCGGTCTTGTCCTTTGTGCCTCGCCCATTGCCCCGCCTCTGAGTCTCACCTCCGCCGCTTGCCGGCTCCCGGAGCCCCCTGGGCTTCCCTGGCTGGCTGCAGAGCAAAGCTGGAGGAGAAACAGCCACAGGAGGAGACCTTCGTGTCGGGCGGAGGCGGCAGCAGCCATCGCCCGGCCGATCTGCTGCTCTCTGGAGCCGAGAGCGGAGCCCAGCGAGGCGCCCGCCCTCCTGCCCGGCTTCCCTCCCATCCGGCTGGGCTGGCTGAGCACGCCCAGAGGGAAAGGAGGCAGGCAGGCATCTGCCTGGACGGGACCCACCCTCTAGATAGGGAGAACTCCTGAGGATGATCCGCTTGCCGTTTTCTCCCCCAAGAAGGGCTGCTGTGCCTTTAAGAGCTGCACGGCAGGCAGGCAGGCATTCAACAGGGAACAGCGAATAATACTGACAAGGTTTAAAACAAAACCCCTTCTTTGCCCAAGTGCAACCTTCGCTCTCTGCCTCTCGCCCTTACTCTTGATCTCAAAAGTGTCCCCCTTTTCTCTCTTCCTCCCCTCCACCTGGGCTGCTGTGTCTTTAAGAGCTGCGGAAATTTCGAAAGGGAACCTCCCTTCTCGATGAAATCCGTTTCTGGGCTGCTTTTCAGCCCGCGCCCCCAAAGCAGAGGCCAGCTGCTCTCATAAAACAACAACAACAACAACACGAAGCTCTCCTGAAAAATGACGTCAAATTACACGACACTCAGACGTCATAAAAACAGCAGGAAAAAAATAGAGCAGAACACGTGGAAAGGGAGATCACCAGGCAACCGGAGGCAGGATCAAAAAGCCTAGCTCGACCCCGCTGGATCAGATCGGGGTGGGGCCAACGAACCGAGCACCCTGTTTCCAACGGTGGTCAGCGAGAACGTCTCCAAGAGGCCACAAACAGGATATGAAGGTAGTCGCTTTCCCCTGCTGTTTCTCCTCCTCCTCCTCAGCAACTGGAATTCAGAAGGACTGTTCTGAACATGGAGGCTCCATTTTGCTATTATTGCACTTGAGAGGCCTCTGCCTCCTTCCCCACTCTGCTCGTCCTCTTTTCCGGTCACTGTTATTGAGCATATTTGGAGGTGGGGAGTGGACCTTGGCCGGCTAGGTTTTGAAGAGAGAGTTGCCATTATTGGGGCTATGGCTCCTTGCCTTCAGGTGTATATCAGTGGCTAGCTAAGGCATCTGCAACCCGGGGTCCAAAAAGATTTTGTAGCCCCCCCCCCCAATCCACGACAAAATCAAATTTAATTAAGTTATAAGGTAATAAATAGAAGGTTTTCTGGTTAACTGGCTGTAACTCTTGGTAGACTACAGATATTCCAGTGTGGTTTGTTTCATTGCATTCTGCATTAAATTATCTTGCCAATGATATTTATTTATGTTGTGAGAACAGACCCCCCCCCCCCAAGGATTCTCTCAGACCTTGTTAGACCTTTTCCTGGCTGGCCGTGCTCTGCTCCAGCCATGTCTGCAACCAACCAAGCTTTTTTTCTGGCCTCCATAGCCACGTGCAACCCTCATAAACTGTCCTGGCTCACAGTATACTGCTGCAGCCATGCTGAAACCACAAAGCTCCTTTCACCCAACAGTGCAAGCCTGTACCATGGAAGAACTGCAAAACCTGGCCCTTGTAAAAACGATGGAGGTTTGGGCAACAATAGAACAGCTACTCTGTTGAGGAAAAGCACTTCTTGGCAAGGACCACTGTTAAGAGCCTGGCTCTGTACCCCATTGTGGTAATTTGGCCTCCCAGAAATACTTGCATTGCTATGCTCAATGATCAGATGCACATAGTGCAAGGCCTGTAAAGATGCAGGGTAAGACCAGAATGTAATAAAAACAGGTCTAACTCCATTTTGAAAGTTGGACTGCTGTCCTGCAAGGAGAGAGAGGTCACAGAGGTGACACTCTTAGCACACAGACCATTGCAGACATTCAAGGTCTCCTGCCATAAGGGTCTTGTAATGCAAATCTGGTCTAACAAAAGGCTTATGCAAGTCCTTCCTAAAATTCAATCAAAATCCTTATCTGCCTAAAGGCCAAGAAGTTTTCCCCCATCAGAATATCTTATCAAGTGCAAGCCCTCTTCCTAGAGTACTTACTATCTTGATTGTGCCTCCAGCATTGTGCTAAATCTGTCTAAGTGCTGGCTAAATCTAAGTGTCTTAATTGTAACATCTGTCTGCATCTCCTGGAGTCACAGTAGAGGGGAGGAGGGCCACCACGGGGAGTGATGGCCAGTCAGAGGGCTCACATCCCAAATGGCCAATTGCATTGGGCAAATGTTCTGACTGGCTGTTTTCAAAATCCAAAGTTTGCATATTGAATTGTATAACTGACCACACGCACATGTACAATTTGCATAAGTTCTGTACTACCTCCTTGGAGGCATGCATCTTGTGTCCGTTTTGCTGATGTCTACACATGAGTAAAATGTACCTTTTTTTTCCAACAACAAAGTCCAGCTGGTATGTATGTATCTCTCTCTCTCTCTCTCTCTCTCTCTCTCTCTCTTTTTCCAGCGACGTTAAGCAATTGGTATGCTATAGCAGCAATCCCAAGGGGGGGATCGCCGGTCCATGGGGCTTGGGTAATTGCAGCCCGGACAGGGAGCACACGTTGGGGTAACGAGCCTTCAAATTAGCAGCCCTTAAATTTAAAGGGGCAGAAATGAGAGGAAATCAATATTGGGACCTGATCCTCTCCAACTTCATTTATTTAAAAGGTTTTTATCCCACCTTTTTCCCCAGTAAAGGGGACTCAAGGTGGCTTACAAGTGAAAAAAAAACCCACAATATTAAAACAATATCTTAAAAACTTTAAAATATCATCAGTTAAAACAGCACAGAAACCAGAGGCACCAACACTGAAACCATTTCATGTCAGCCAACCATTCACTCAGATGCCTTTCAAAATAAAAAGGTTTTAAGGCCCACCACCAAAAGGTCTCTAGTGAGGGAGCAGTTTTTAATTCCAAAACATTCCATAACAAAAGAGGGCATTCCATAACAAAGGAGCCACCACCGAGAAGGCCCTATTCCTGGCTGCCACCCCCTTCACCTAAACTGGTGGCAGCAAAGTCAGAAAGGCCCCCTCTGATGACTTGAGCAGATGGGTAGGGTAGGATTGTATCAGCGATGGGATTCACAAATTGACAAGGGGAACGCTGGGCGGGACTTAGGCGGGACTTCTGCTTGAGTGGCAGCCCATCCGCAGCATTCCGAAGCTGTCCTGGCCTGGGGGAGGGGGCTCCCGCTCGCCACAGGGGACAGGTGAGGGTTACACCGGGTGCCTGGGCAAGCAGCGGTGGGGTGCGCTAACCGGGGGCAGCCCCCCCGAGGCCGGGACAGCTGCGGAATGCTGCGGACGGGCATCCAATCACACAGAAGCCCCCCGTTAGTCCCGCCCAGCGTTCCCCTTGTCAATCTGTGAATCCCATCGCTGGATTGTATGGAAGAAGAGGGTCCCTCAAATACCCTGGACCTGAGCTGTAATGGGCTTTAAAAGTCAAAACTAGCACTTTGAATTCAGCCTGGAAATGAATTGGCAGCCAGTGTAGCTGCTGAAGCAACAGCCCAACTGAGTCGAACCGATGAGCCCCAGCAACCATATGGGCAGCCGCATTTTGGACTAGTTGCAGTTTCCAGACTGTCTTCAGAGGCAGCCCCACACATTACAGTAATCTAACCGTCATTAGGGCATGGGTCACCGTGGCCAGGGCTGAGCAACCCAGGTATGGTCACAGCGAAGCTGAGCAAAGGTCAGAAGTTGAGCAAAGCTGGCCACAGCCGCCATGTGGGAATCCAGAAGCTGCTGCAGATCCAGGAGAACCCCCAAGCTGCAGACCTGTTTCTTCAGAGGGAATGCAACCCCGTTCAGAGCAGGCCCTATACCTGTGTTGTGGTCTTCTGGACCAGGAGAACCTCTGTCTTATCCAGATTTAATTTCAGCTTGTTTGAAATTAAACACATCCAGCCCCCAACTGCATATATAATATGGTGGTATTATTTGTGTTTAGTAAGGTTTTCACACTTTTGGCCACTAGTGTCAAGCTCAGCTTGTTGCCCACCCCCAAACCTTGTTGCCTGGTGCAGTTGGACCCTCTGTACCCTCTTAGCTACTCCACTGGTGTCTGTAAGAAGTCTAGAAGCACCTTGAGGCCTGTTTTCACTTCTGTAAGTCTGCAAGGCATACAGGCTCATTGGTTACACTCAGTATAATAGGGAATAACTAAAATCAAAATATAAATTTTT
This sequence comes from Lerista edwardsae, assembly GCA_029204185.1. NCBI lineage: Eukaryota > Metazoa > Chordata > Lepidosauria > Squamata > Scincidae > Lerista > Lerista edwardsae. Next base: position 2,194,101 of record JAJKFI010000106.1, on the reverse strand, counting down.
GGAGTGGGCTACATTCCCACCCTGGTGCCAGAGGTCGTATATTGCTAAGCATGTTTTCCACCAGATTGCAGATGTTTTGTTGGTACCAGAGTGATTGTGAAATGAAACTGCAAAGCAAACATTTTAAAGGTGCTGTGTTTTTAAACATTAACAATCCTGGGCAGTGTTGGAGTGTCACACCCTGCTTCAGAAATCTCTGCTGGACAAGGCTGGGGCAGGGGTCATAAATTGCAAGCAGGAAGGAGATTTCAGCCACTCAGAGCAGGATTTTCATTCCTGAACTGCTGGGTTGACAAATAAATACAATGTGATGTTTTCAAGTGTGTTTTTGGCAGTAAATATAAACGTACTAGTTTCAGTTCCACTTTTGGACAGAAAGTTTCCCGGGGGGGCTTACAACACCAAGCCCCTTCAATGAAGTTACGAAATTCAGGCACAAACGTGTCAAAAGGATTAGACCCAAGAAAACGAAACATACCAACGCCCCAAACTTAAAACAGCCAGTAGCTTCCTGTTGCTAAGGTCTATTTTCCGAGCTTTCCTGAAAAGGGACCAGTAGGGCAGGTAGGTAGGGCTACTTTGGGAGGCCATCACCAAAACCGCCCCCCCCCCTTCCAGCAGAGGTCAGCTTGGCTTCCCAAGGCAACGGGACCCCAAGGACAGCCATGCATTTAAAGCATTTCACTGGCACTAACTAGCCCAGGAATAACTAGTCCTGCAAGATAGACTAGTATTATTAGCTCTATTTTGCAGATCGGGAAGACTGAGGCTGAGAGCCTACAACCTGCTGAAGGCCACTTTGTGAGTTTGTGGCAGGGGCAAAACTCAAATGTGGAACTTCAGCCACTTTACATACCCAATTCCATCAAGGCAGTGCTCCAAAGCTCCACCTATTGAATTTGGGCCTGCCATGCCATTCTTAAAAGTACAGAAGCCCAATTCATTACTTAACCTCACTAAGACATTGATTTAAAGACCGATTTGTTTTGCCTGGCTTTGGGGGAGGGAGGTACTCTGGGGGGGGGGTTTCTTTTATGCTGCTTTATGCTATTTTAATTGTCTCTTATTTTTTTTATGGTTTAATGGTTTTTATTTTAATATTTTAGCCTAAGATTTTTGATGTTTTGTGTATGCTGCTTTGGGTTTTGAGAAAAGTAGTAGAAACAAGACATTAAATTAATTACCACGTTTTAAAACAGAGGGAGTTGCTTGGTTTGGAAAAGAACCAAGCCCGTCCAGATCGAAGCAGGCAGCTCAGGAAAGACACAGAAGAATGAAACGAGGTTGGAGTCCACAGAAAGCAGGGGTGTGGAAGACCATGTCAAACGAATGGGCGGGGGCAGGCCTCAGGCAACAGTGGTGAGAGGCGAGAAACCATGCCAAAATTTGTGTTTCGGACTTTGGCGTTGGTGGGGCACCACTACCCAGAGGCTGGATCGGGCAGCAGCTGCTCAGTGGTGCAAAAGAAGCACTCTGTGCATGTTTAGTGGGACCACCTTAATTTTATTATATACAAAGATGAGACAGGGCCACAGGGGTCAAAGCAGTAGTTGAATTCTTGCACCATGTGCCAAAGGTCCCAGCTTTAGTCAGTGGCACTTCTGGGCAGGGGAGGACTGGGCACCTCTGAAGTGCTGGAGAGCTGCTGCTATCAGCCAGTGCAGACAACCCTGAGTCATGTAGTCCAAGATCCTGGCTCAGCTCACCCCCACAACCTGGCTGGGTCCATCTGCACCCACTCAAGGTTGCATTTCCGTCCACTGACACCACTGCCTCTCAGAGAACAATGAGTGGTGGTTGCTTCCTAGATGCTTCCTAGATACTCCCCCCAGCACGGATGCAGCAGGAGGGGAGGAGGGAAGAACGGAGCCAAGGACCACAGAGACCAGCAGTCCCTGCCTGCCTTATTTGTGCAACTCAGTGCTCAGGAACACACTTCCTGGGATAGGGGCAGCAGCCCCCCCCAGGGGCCATTGTGAACCCAGTTCAGCAACAAGAGGGTGAACATCACTCTAGACCCAGCAGCGAGGTACAGAGGAGTAACATTTTGCCCTGGCACCCGGGCTAGTGACATCACGATGCCATGTGGCACTGTGATGTCATGATATCACTTCCTGGTTCTCCCCAGGGGAAGAGGGCATAAAGCCAGCAGCATGTCCTGTTCTAGCTTCTGCAGAGGCTGGGAGTCTTCACAAAAGCTGGAACAGAGCGTGCAAAGCTAGCAGCGTCCTGCCTTCGAGGAAAACTAGGAGGTGACTGGGCAGAGCCTGGAGGCAGTTATGCACTCCCGCAGCATAGTGCCTGGGGCACATGCACCCTGGCTCCACCCAAATTACGCTTCTGGTGAAGTGGTTGCTTAGACAGCAGCAGTAGCAAGACAGAGGCCTTGCTACCAGCCAGATCCAGGTTCCATCCCTCCCCAGGGTGGTTATGGAAAGGTCCTGACACCCTTCGAGAGCTGCTGCCAGTCCACAGAAACTGGACATAGGCCCTGATCCAGCCTGGCAGCAGCTTAGTCAGCCCTCCCACTGCTTCCAGCCATCCAGAAAGCACGGAGACTACCCGCCTGCCAGACGGAGAGCTGTGCAAAGGCATCTGATGGCATGGGGTGCTAGGGACCCCCAAGGCGGGAGGGTTGCTGCCTTTGTGCCCTGCTTGGGGGCTTTGAGGAAGCCTGCCTTGCTGTTTACTGGTTGGAAACAGGATGCCATTGGTCCAGTGCAGCAAAGTTCTGATATATGCAAGCCTGGTCATTTTTGCCGGCACACACGTGGGGGAGTGGAGTCTGCCACAGCAGGGAGTGGCAACTTGGCAGTGCCAGGCTGCAGCTGACGTGCTGTCTGGGCCCAGCTGAAGACAGCCCAGTTGGTGGTTTCGGAGCTGTAGGTGTGAATCATTTCATGAACACCCAGAAGGTGCAATTTCAATCAAGTGTGGCTGTGCAGGTTGAATTTGGGCACATGGGAGCCGGGCTATGAGTCTGAGCGCCATCTTAACAAGGAAGCTTGACCCCATGATCTAGTGCCCCTAGGAAAGAAAACCAATTTGTGTTTGTCACTCTACCTTTTCTTACACAGATCAGTTTTAGCCACATCTAATGATCTTCTTTAACGTTCTAAGTTTTAAAGAAGTAGAAGGTGTCCGGACTCTGAAATCCATGTACTCATAAAGCCAGAGGAAAAATCCCTGCCTGGGAACAGGGCATGTGCGGAGTGTAACCATTATTGTGAGTTATGCTTCACTCCTCATCTCTTCTTCAGTGTTTAGCTCTCAACTAAAACAGAAAAGAGCCTGCATATTTCTCTCTGTGTGTGTTTTGACATAATGATGCGTGAACTGACTCCCTTGCACCTTTCTGTAACACCAGCATGTATTAACAGAGACTATACTTATATGGCTTACATCTTTTGAAATTATGCAGACATGACACTGCAATTCCCAAGCAGTGAAGAAATGTCTCTGGGTCTAAATGGTATTGTCTGTAGTATGATTGTGCTGTTATGTCGTATTAGCTGGCCAGCCTATTCTGCAGCCAATGTGCTACTTTGCAAATAAGATTACTACAATATCTAGCTTGTTCCAAATAGATGCCACCTTGTCTTTCAAATGTTCACATAGCCCACTCTTCCTTGTGCCACCTGTACAAAACAGGGGTGAAGACATGGGGGGGGGGACTGAAAGAAAAAGAAATTAACACTTTAGCAAAGTATGCGAGATATTGCTGTTGATACATGTGGACTATAGATTCTTGATTTAACTTTGCTTTACTGGAACTACCCTGTGGTTCTGCCACAGGCAAAAGAGCCACATGAATAATAACTCTGAAAAGTAAAACCTGCCATTGTGTAGAGTTTTCCTTTACATGTAGGACAGCTGATCAACGCATTCCGGTAATGAGCCTTGCATTGGGTAGTACAGGCATGCCCCAGAATCCATTGATTCGGTATCCACAGTTTCAGTTATCCATGGATACCATGGATACTGGGACACCTATTAACAAGATAGGGGGACATTAAACACGTCTCATTGTTTTTCCTTGTTGCAGCAAAACCACTTATGTTCCCCTATCTTTAAAAAGGTGTCCCCAGTATCCACGGTTTCCGGTATCCAGGGTGGGATCCAGAACGGAACCTCAATGGATACTGGGGCATGCCTGTACATTGTCCCAGGAAAGGAGTGGCTGCTTACAGAACTACCCAAAGAAAGATCTATTGAAGGGTCTCGCCTAGAGGAGACCAAACCAGGTTGCAACAGAGAGTGCCAAGGTCACTTCCACCAAAGCCTTTTGGACCTGAATTTTTGCACCTGTGGCCCTAGGTCATGGCCATGCGTTCACACACCCTAGCAGACACACCAGAAGAATTTCACACCTAAACTGCCTGTCTGGACATTGACTGACTGCTTCCAAAACAAGCTTTCACAGATTATCTGTATTTGGATGCTCAGAGAGACTGTAGACACTTGTGACCAAAGACACTTGCTGATATGCATTTGAATGCCTTGCTCAATTCATATGCTCAGGAATACTCTTGACTATGAGCTCTTGGAGATTTTTAAAGTTGGGAGCCTTGTGTTATTCCCTGGTTTGTGTCCACTGAAAAGCATCCCACCCAAGAGCCACTGAGAATTTGCCATCTCTAAATGACAAGCCCCCACTTGGTTGCAGCTGTTTATATTACATGCGCATCCCTTGTTTGGCTGGAAGGACAGTGCCTTGGACTGAAGCCCAGCCCACGAAGAACAGCTGCTGCATGAAGAAACTTTGACACCACTCAGTAGGCAACATGCTACAAAGCAGAACTAATGCCTGAGGTAGTGCAAGCTTCAAGCCTTTTGTCCCGAAAAGCAAATGCCCACTGGAGACTTTTGTGCCAGAATTAGTTCTTTCTTGCTCAACTGGTTTTAATGGATGTAAAACAAAAGTAGGTTATGATATATATATTGTTTTATTAATATGTTTATGATGTATGTGCAATTTCAGCCTAAAAGAGGGAATTGTCAGAAAGCTGGATGTTCATTATTATGTGTGGTTCTGGGGGAAAAAATCAATTAAGGCTTATTTTATTTGAATTATGGTGTGTCATATGCTATATGAGTGTTTCTCAAACTGTGGGTTGGGACCCCTTGGTGGGTTGTGACCTGATATCAGGTAGGTCTCGGAAGGTTGGGAACAGCCATCTTGGAAGCTGCCGACCTTATTTTTGCTACATTCCTTTTCTGTTAACAGTTTGAATTTTCAAGTGAGCGTTTTAAAAATTTTGTTTTTAGTTCAGTGTTTTTACATAATATTTTGACCTACTCTTGCTTTCTGTCAGGGATATTTCATGGTTGTGCAATTGCTACAATCCAAGAATGCCAGTTTGCATTCCAGGAGTGTCATTTGATTACATCACAATGATGGCACTTCCTGTTTGATGAAGTCACTTCCAGCTGTAAATCATAAATCTCTGGACCCCAAAGGTATGGTTCAAAAGAAAGGTTTATTGTCATATTTGCAAATATGGGTGGCAAGCAAAATCCAAAACAGAACAAACTGTGTACCACACCTTGCACAAAATGGGTGCAACAATTTATACTACTGAGGCGGAGTTTCTTACTGTATCTTCATTGGTTATTCCCAGCCACCTGCTAACACTCATGCAGAATAATTTACTTTCCCCCTCCCTTGCTCATGCTTTTACCCAGGATGCCTAGGGATGGCTATTACGCTGACTCAATGCAAGTTTCACCCAAGGTTACAGCTGTGTCTCGGGTCTGGGAACTAAACTGAATGTATCAGCTTAGGAATACGCACTGCCCTTCTCTTTTACCAGTCAGGCCTTGCCTGGGCCTGAAACACCATTAACCACTTCTTTCTCTCTAGAGAGAAACAGTAGGCCTTATAGTTTAGTGTTGGAGTTCAAAATTCCCATGGGTTTGTATGACTATCGATTTCATATCTCACACAGCCATGGCATCACTTCTGGTAGGTCCCGAAACGAGAGCTATTCTAAAAAGTGAGTCCTGGTGCAAAACGTTGGAGAACCACAGTGCTGTACTATAATGTTATAGGCCACTAGTTTTTTTCTATATAGATCCATATAGTCTCTAATGGAAAATCTCTGCTTAAAGAATGTGAGCTGACCTTCCCTAAAAGAATGTAAACTCAACAACCAGAGAGTACGAAGAAAGTAGAAGGAGCAACTGCGCTGCAGCCATGGCACAGCAAAGACAATAGCGCTGTTTCACTTTCTGTTGGGAGGGTTGGTAAGCAGAACATAGTGCCACAGGGCAGAAGAAAGCTCCTCTTGTGATCAAAAGTGATTTATTGCCACCATGCTGCTCATGACAAAGACAAAATGATGTGCATAAGGAATAAAAATTGAGGCTGAGGTTAAAGCTCAGACAAATACGTTACTTGTGATTCTTAAAATGCTTTATAAAGCATCTGGTTTAGGACCAGAGGGTCTAACAGCTTTGAAAAGATAAAAAACATAACATAGTTTGATACTCTTGATTTGGGAGTACTAGAAAGAACTAACTGCTGAGAGAGCCCAGGAAGGCATGTCCATCTCTCTGGAATCAGATCAGTTAGCTGTCACTGTTGGGATAATACTGAAGGAAGTCCCTGGAAAGGCCTAACCATGAAGGTATTATAACAGGAGAGGACATGCCTTAAGAAGAGATAGCAGCCAAATGAGGCCAGGGGGCGGGCTTACCAGCCATGCTGTTACGCTCAAAACAATGCTGATTCCAAGCATTTCAGATTGCTTTGCGCGTAGTGTTTAGGACTGAATAGTTTACTCCTGAAATAAAAACTCATGAAAATAACAACGTGTGATCGTGTAGAAACATTATTGGTAACCTTATTATGAGTTAATATGCAATTACAAGGTTTAATTCCGCATAATTATATTACTGAACACACCGGACAAAATGCTACTTGCTGTCTATTTAAACTCAGATTGCACTGTTTTCACAGACTTATTTTTTGAAATCTACACAACCAAAAATAAAAAGGCCATGCCCCATAAAAAAAATGTCTGTTAATGTTCAGAATTTCATAAGTATTACAGTAGGAAAATTACATTATTATTATTTATTATTATTTATTAGATTTTTGCCCAAAGGCAATTAAAGAGATTAAAATCTCGTCATAACACAAGTAGTTGTCAATATGAGAGTAATTCTTTACTTCTAGACTATTAAGAGTATTTTTTTTAACTTCTACACTCACCCCCCCCCCAAAAAAAACCACATTCTGTTAATGTTCAGAATTTTGAAAATATTACCGTAGAAAATGGAAAGTGGGAAAAAAATGTAAACGGGAAGGGGGGAAAAAGGAGGGGGGAAATATATATATTTTTTCCTTCTAGACCATTAACAGTGGGTGTCAGAAAATGGTGAATAAGACTGCTAGGAACAACAAGAAATTACACAGCTTCAAAAAGAATGCACTCACTGAACTGTAGCTTTATTGAACCGATGTAATGTGAATACATGAATCTTTCCGTGGAAATTAAATCCCATTTTTCGTACAGTGATTCGCACACCCGTATTCAGAGCACGCAGGCATGCTTAAAGACGTTGAGATTAACTTTTACACGCGTGCAGGGAGATTTTTATTCGTGAATTCGCGGCAATCCTCCTCCTTGGCGGCAATGATCTGAGTCAGCCATATTGTTACGCGCATGGCTTCAAGATACTGATGTCATGTCCTCTCCTGTTATCTTACCTTCATGGGCCTAACACTCATTCAGGCCTAGCAGACCAGCAGTAGAGTGCTGAGTCATTTTGACTCAGCTTCAACTGGGGATGAGATCATCTAATCTCTGATTGGATGCTGGGGACTATTTAATCAAGACCAGAAACACCTGTGGTTAGTTGCTGGAGATGTAAGTGCTGCTGTTGGAGGAGCTTTGCTGTTCTTTGCTGCAAGAAGCCTTCTTCTGAGAATATAGAAGTTCTTGCTACCCTAATCTCTGTTGTTTGAATGATTCCTTGCTGGAGCTCTGCGACCTTGAAGCCTTTCCAAGCCTCACAGCTGCAAGCTGCTTCTACGCTATCATCAGTCACAGATGATGGCCAGGTTGGTAACTGCTTCTTCAAACACTCCTGCCTGCAGTATGTTACGTCACTCTCTGCTGCTCTCTTGCAGTTTATGCTGCCCTTATTTCTAACACCCCTTCTCAACATCGGATGCAGAAACCCTCTACATTTAGTTCTTCTTGTAGACTCTGAAAATGTTGTCTTGACAAAGCTTTGGTCATTATGTTTGCCAGCATGGTTTGCATTGGGCAATAATTCATTTTAATAAATCCTTGCAGGAGCATATCACACACAAAATGATATTTAATGTCTACATGTTTTGTGCACGTATTATGGTCCTCGAACTGTGCCAGCCTTATACAACTCTGGTTGTCTTCCTTGAACTTTATTGGTTTTTCTTCTATTCCCATATCCTGTAGTGACTGATAAATCCACTTAATTTCTCTGCAAGCTTCAGATGCTAAGATATATTCTGTCTCTGTCATGGACAAAAGAACCAGCTAATTGTCACATCACCGTACACGAAAAAGTGTCCACTAATAGACTTTCAGTCTGAATCATTGACTGCATACACACGGGGGAGGGTGAAGTCTGCTGTAACAAGGAGTGGCAACTTGGCAGTGCCAGGCTGTAGCTGACGTGCTGTCTGGGCCCAGCTGAAGACAGCCCTGTTGCACCCAGAAGGTGCAATTTAAATGAAATGTGGCCACAGCAGGCTGAAGTTGGACGCATGAGCAGTATACATTTAGACCTTGCCTATACATTGGGGGGGGGGGCGTTGCACTGCATACATACTGATGCTTCCATCAGGCCCCAGAGCAGGTACAGTTCTATTTTGGTGGACCAGTTCATGAATTCCACACGCAGCAACCACAGAAAGCTCAAAGAAGAACCCTGCTGGATCAGTTCAGCTCCCGACTTCCTAGAGATGGTCCCAGGAAACTTACAAGCATAGTAAGCAATAGCTCACCACAACAAGTGGGATTTCTGTTAGACTGCCTCTGAACATGGAGGCTCGCTAGTCTTTCAAAGCAACCTAAGCCAGCAGCCAACATCAAATCAGGGAGCAATAAGTTCCATAGGTTTTTTTTTGGGGGGGGGGGATATCTGTCCCAAATCTCCTGCTTGACCCCATGATGTAGTGTTACAAGGGAGAAGGCTCCTCTTCAGCCACTGAGTCTACATCATAAATAGAGTGATGGATCTCAAATCTCCCCCACTTAGTTGCTATTAAAAGTTAGTAAAAAAGCCCCAGAGGTTGCAGCCTTTTTTAACGGACGTACTCCAAGCTCCTGAGGTTGTCCTCTTCTACACCCTCTACAATATATATTTTTTGAGATGCGGAGATCAGAGCCATACAATGCCATTCCAGGAGCAACCGCAACAAAAACCCAAAAGTGGCTGTTTTACTTTCAGCCCGGGCACAGAACTTGCCTTTATCACCAAAGGGATGTGGAAGACTTGGTCAAACTAGACAGTTCAGAAACATCTCAAAAGGGTTTTCCCTGTACACAGCCAGTCTATTCTCAGGCCTCTTCTAGCTCAAGAGCGCCACCTATGGTTCCATTTCTTGAACAGGTGTATAAGATATTCAGCTATGAAGCCAACACAGCTCACCGAGAGTTTCATGCCCTTTTAGGCCAGCACCCTCTTTTCCACCGTGGCCCAGCAGATGCCTCTGTGAAACCGACAAGCAGGGCACGGCAGCCAGTCTTCAGCTGTTGTTCCCTTGCACCTGGCACTTAGAGGTCTATTAAATCTGCGTCTGGAGGCCGCATAAAGCCACCGACAACAAGCAGCTCTGGGGATCATACTAAGGACTACACAGAAATTAACACTATGAGCACCCAGAGCATGACTGTGTGTTTCTAACTTGCAAGCCCCTAAGGGCAGGGACCTATCCTATCACTTTTTTGTGAAGTGCTATGTTTGTACCTGGCACAACATATGGTGGCAAAAACAATGCATTATTCAAACATATTGTATTTGTACAATAAACACAGGTTGCAGAATTCAGCTATTCTCCCTATGGAATTCTTATATTTTTAACAACAAGGCATACCAATTTGTAGTTGAAAAAATCTTTCCCAAGGTCTTGTTCTGATGATGTCTGAAGCTGTGGGGGCGTGGGGACTGTTCAAAAAATAAGTGAATCAGGCCAAAACATTCACAAATAAACAATCAGCTTTTATTGTTTGTATTATAAAACAAGTCAGATTTTTGGCAAATATTTTACAATTCCATTCCTTCTGTTTTTGTTTTTAAGAGCCAGTGGGGGGGAGAATACTGGAAATTAAAAGGTGAAAATTGGATGGACTAGCTTTAAAAAAAAAAAGGAAAAAGAGAAGCCTGACCCTGTCCCTCCCACGAAAGTATAAATCCAGTTTCACATTTAACTCCACTATTCAGGCCACAGGGGGAGGGGGGGAGTATAAAGCGGCAGGCCAAACTCAACAAAATTCCACTGTGAGAAGCCATTCGGAGGAGGGCAAGGGAGGAGACAGACATTCACAGTTGTTTTCAGTAGGGTCTGTTGCGTTGATCATTTCTGAAGTCATTTCTGGAAGAGAAGAGCAAGGGTGCTCAGGATTTGATTTGTGATAGAAATATTTAAGATTTTTTTTTCAATAGTTAACTTTTAAGGAGTTAACCAGGCCCAGCCAGCAGACAATCCTAAACTGGAGTTAGGCCGGCATAAGCTAAGCCAGCACAAGGGCCACCATAAAACATGTTTGGACTATTCTCAGAGTCTGGGAGGATGGCTCACGTCTGTGTGCTGGCCTCTCTGACTCCAAGAGTGGTCCAAACATACTTTACAGTGTCCCTTGTGCTGGCCAAACTTTGCTGGTTTACCTTATGCCAGCCTAACTCAGTTTAGGATTGCACCCACAATCTAACAGACACATTGCAAAACAAAAAGGGATGGGAAGAGGAAAACAAGCCGTTTAAGATGCTCCAACTTTCATGTTTTGCAATGATGAGGTGGAATGGCTGTTGGGGGGTGAGGAGTCAAATAGCAACTGATTCAGCCTAGTAAACTGAGTGGGGGCCACAGTGTCCTGCTTCTCCCTCTGCCACAGGCAGCTGGCACAACTGAAAACAGAGCACACTCAGAAAAGCCAACCAGCAGTCGGGCAGCCCCACACATACAGAAATACATACAAATTTTACACTTGATAGCTGTGATCTGTCTTGCCTACTTGCTGCTTGTGGGGACTTGCTGCTCCCAGCCACGATGGGCTCCCAGAGTGCTGGCATCCACACTGAGCAGCAAAGATCCAGAGGCTGAGGAGGCCACAAGAACCTGGCATGGTCACAGCAGCCCTCCCCTGAGAAAGAGGCCTCCTGAGCCCACTGCCGGCCTTCCCAAAGAGTCTCCAAGTCCTCATCCCTGCCTAGCCCCCAAACTAACAGAAAATACAGGCATGCCCCGGTATCTGCTGGGGTTCCGTTCCAGGCCCCCCCCAATCGTGGATACATGAAACTGTGGATACTGGGATGCTTCGTAAAGATAGGGAAAAATCAGTGGTTTTGCTGCATCAAGGTTAAAAAAATTGTGCAATGCTCCCCTATCTTTTTAATGAGACTTCCCAGTATTATATCCATGTATCTGTAGATCACTGAAATCTGGATCAGTGGATACCAGGGCACACCTGTACAGCCAGCAGCTCTGAGAAATTATTATTCAGAAACTTGTACCAAAAGGCTTCCCAATCCTATGAGGCATCTCTAGAACAGGGACTCATGCAGGTATGCTTGCTCTCAGCAGAAGTTGCCCAGTGCAACTGTGTGTTTCTCTGCACTGGGAGTGTCTGAATAACACCCACAGACATGGTAAAACTACATGCACTGGCAAAAGATGATTGGGAGAAAGCTGGAGCAGTAACTCATGCAGAGACTCAACCGGCACTCTCATCTGCAGGTCTTTCAGGCTGATCCAAACCTTTTAATCTCATTAGTCTTGCAACACACCAGCAGTTTTCTCCCAGGTCTCCCATCATGCCCTTGCACAGCTCAGGAAACTGCCTGTCTACCCCAAAACCTATGCTTGGGCAACTTCCAATTTCACTACTAACCTTCCACCCATTTTTCCACTGAAGCCACCGCCACCTCTTCCACCACGGCCTCTGAACCCTCGGTCACCTCCAAAGCCACCTCTACCACGGAAGTCTGTGAGAGAGAAATGCAGAGATGAGACACGCATACGGGTCTGTGTCAGGCTGCAGCACCTACTATCGTCCTCCTGGCCAGCAGGCAATGCACGCACCTCCTCCCGATGGACGCGAGTCTTCTGGCCTGGGCTCGCTGCACTGATTGCAGGAATTCCGGCGGGCAAAATTCATGTTACCGCAGCTCCTGAAAAAAACAAGAACATATCCCTTCAGCATATGGGGCAGAGAGGAGTGAGAAAAATTGGGGAGGAGAGGGAGCTAGATTGGCCTGGTAATGGGGGTACTGGGTGGTTCAAAATGCATTTTGACAGACTGCAAGTTCTGCTGCTTGCAAGGAACTTACGGGTTAGGGCAGACCCAATCGCCACTTTTGGGTTCTCCACCTCGGCCCTGAAAGCCCCCGCCTCTTCCAAAGCCCCCTCCTCGTGAACCTACAGACACAATGATATTGCAGGTGATGTGAAGAATTGCCCCGGCAGTTTGTACACAACGCGCACACAACGCGCACACAACGCGCACACAACTTTATCATTGCTAATCCAGTCATATTGTCTCTACTGATTTCACACAAACTTTACCACTGATACAAGCTGCTAATTCAATTATACCCAAAACTCCGTGGCTGTAATCAATCATTTATTATTTCCCAAGTAAAACCAAGTTATGAAATAATGAATTTTCATTGTATTATGAATATATTGGGAAGTCAGCAAGTCAGACCAGTTTTACTTGCTGACTTCCCAATATATTCATAATACAGTGAAAATCCATTATTTCATAACTAATACCTCTAAGGGTACAATCTCAACCAATTTTCTAGCTGGGGTAAGGACAATGCAGCTCTGAGGTAAGGGAACAAACATTCCCCTACTTTGAGGAAGTACCATGCAGACTGCAGAACATGCCCCATTGGCACAACTATGTCAGTGCTGGATAGTTAGGATTGCACCCTAAATTGCAGAACTATCCTTAAGTAGTCAACAGATAATCCGTTCCCTCTCTGAGACGTGTTGATATATCCCTTCATATTTAAATACTGGCTGTAATTTTATAAGTGTCAACATTTTCCCATAACTTTCTCAAGTATCCAAACAGTTTATAATTCTAGCCTTTTTCCAGTTCTGGGCATAAACTGCACAAGAAACTGGAAGCAAGTACAACATTGGCTCCCTCAAATTAAACTGCACTTTCAGAGTGATATAACTGAGAGGACGAGGGATTTGGGATTATTTGGGATTGGGAGTATGCCAAAAGCCATTTCCTAATATCATCAGATGGACAACGCCAACAGCACAACAGATGTGGAATGGCTGAGCCCAGAGCCACAGCTCCACATTTGTCAGTGGAAAGGAAAAAGGGAGGACTGGTGATGGGGAACAATCCGGTTTGGTGTCGGATCTCATGATCCATGCACAAGCACTTTCAGGGATCATGAGATCCCACAGTGGCCAGCCAGATGCCCAACTGGGAAGCCAACCCATAGGGCACGGACTTACACTCTATTGTGAGTAGCCAACAGCAGTCAATCATTCTCTCAATACATCTCACCCCTGCCAGTAAGAATATAGGAGTCTATAACCCTGGATAGCCACCACTGGTCAGAGTTGACAGTCGTGGCCAGAAGGGTCGACAGACTGACTTCCTGGCCAGGGTACACATTTTGCAGGAAGAAGCTCCTGAGGCTGAGGGGCTGGCATCAGCTCTGGCTGGCAGGGCTCTGAAAGGCAGTCAATACAGGATGGCCTGGCTTAGTAAAGAGCAACTTTGTATCTCTGAGCAAAATGGTAGCTGCACCCCCGGTTCACACACAGCAAGACTGTTACTACCTCGGCGTCCACCGCCACCGCCACTGCCACCACCGCGCAGAAATTCCGGCCGCCTGGTGGCAAAGGAGACCCTGATAACATTGCCATTGAAATTCTTTCCTGGAGAAGGAAGAAAGAGAGACATAGAAAAAGGTAAACCCACAGCAACTCAGAAGCATTCACATCCCAAAGATAGAACCATGCAAGCTAGTCAGGAGTCCAGAAGAGGACTAAAACCCTCAAACAAGTAAACAGAGTTGTGTGCCCTCCCCTCAAAAACCTAGAGAAATACATTAGGTGTTAGAAGCTACACGGTTTCATGGAAGGCAGGGAGAAGAGGGTGAGGCACAGAGTGCAGACTTAGCCCTCTATTCACTTCCCCTCTCCAGCTGCACCACTCTGATGACTGAAGCAGCCCACCCCCCCCCACAATGACTAGACGGGAAGATCTGAAGGGGACACGACACACCTCGAACACAACAGAATCTCTCCGTATTTTCATTTGTACATTAAAGGAGTTGTGGGAGAGCAACTCTGGCAGGAGCCACAGCGCTGGGGGTGGGCTAGGGGAGGGATTGGCTCCTTCCTCACTCAAAACCTCACCCATTCCCAGCTGTTTGATCCACAGGAGGGGAACCTTCAGACCTGTGCTTTATTCCACTGCAAGGCAAGCAGCTGCTTCCCAGAAAAAGGCAACCAAGATGGGGGAAATGGTGTTTTGGGAGGGGACGTTCCCTCCCGTCCACTCTCAGCTTTAAGGGACAGATGAAAGTACCAAGCCATTGCTGGTGGCTCTGCTCACAATTACATGCAATTTGGCCTTGAGACCTTTCCGCAGCCGACAAGGAGAGAATGAGGCAGGCATGCATGCACACAACCTAGCTGTGCCAAAGAGGGGCAGCCTTACCGTCAAACCAGTCAATGGCTGCTTTAGCAGATGGTGGATCTTCATAGGACACTGTGGCTTCTCCCTTTGGCTTGCCGGTGTCCTTGTCTGTGTAGAGGTTTATCATCAGCTTGCCTGTCTTTTTGTTAGTCTGGCAAGAAAGGAAAGAAATATTTCCTTGCTGTACACATAACCAGGAACAGTCTCATTTAACTGGTAGTACATGCAAAGGAATAAAGTAAGGAATACTGGGCAGTGTCTCTTGCCACGCTCCCCGCCCCGAGTTCAATGTTGTGGAAAACTGCCAGACCCACATTTGGGTGATGATGGAACTTGGCTCCAGGAAACAAACTATTTGGGTTCCTCCCTTACACACCTTAATTACACCTATTTGCTTAAAATACTCGGCTACTTGATCCGTTGTGGTGTCCTCCCCAAGTCCTTGTACGAAGATGGTGTTGTTATCAGAGTTGTCAGACTCGGAGTCTATAGGAGAGAGAGAGAGAAAGAGAGTTATCCACTCCATTCGTGGCATCTCGTACAGGAGCTATGGAGCTGCAGAATGCTGAAACCCAGTCAAGTCCTCACGCTGCGCAAGAGTCATGACAACGATCCACCCCGCTCCAACTGAGTTTGGATTTGCACTGGCTTAAGGCCCAACCCCCCAAGGTTTCTCAGGGCTCAGCAGAGCTGGCTGGGCTGGACTCTTCCGAGAGAGCAGCTGGACACAGGACCAACACATCAAGGTTTGAAATGACCCCCACTGGGATCGTCTCTCACCTGTGCTTCAAGAGTTCCACTGACTCTCAGTCCATATCCAGGCACAATTCAAGGGCTGGTGCTAAGCTTTGCACCCTCGCTCACAGTAGGACCTGGGTGTCCAAGGGACCCTCTTCCCCTACTCAGGCTGTGGAGCCTCTCCTCCAGCAACTGGGGAGAGGCTCTATCAGTGATGGCTCTCTCCTGCGAACGATCTCCCTGGCATGGCTCACCTGGCATCTCCTTGCCAAGGAAACAATTGCTTAGTCTCCCCAGCCTTTTACACCACTCCAAGTGGTCTACTACTGGTTGGACTGATGCATTTCAGATTGTAGGTGGATACTTTGGGTTTCTTTAAGCTGCTGCCAGCCACTCTGGAAACACTTGCATGTCAAAGGGCAGCAAACTTCCAAGTTCACCAGCCTGCCTGCAACCCCACACTTCACTATATGAAGGCACAGGAGCAAACCAAATGCCTAACCAGGTCCTGCATTTACCTGCATCCGACTTCTGCCCGTAATCCCTTGGACCTGCACAAGAGGTGAGAGGGGGGGGAAAAAGGGTTTTGTTTTTTTTGAAAGAGAAACAAATTTGAAATCAATCACATTAATTGCTTAATTGTATGCAACGCTTAAACCAAGCTTTAGAAGATACTGCAACGCTTAGCAGTCTGACAGAAGAGGGTGTCCAGGGTAGTAGACAACTGGTCTTTTAAGACGGCCGGTGATGGCGTTTCACCACATGGGGCTTGTGTGCTGGTGGTCGTCTTGCAGGTGCTGGCTGGCTGCTCACCAATCTGTGTGCTGCAAGGACTCTCGCACCAGTTATACGATACTTGGCAGAAAAGTTGCATGGGCCACTCGGCGATGACCAAGAGTTACCACAAAAATTCTTTCATGCAATGTGACAAAAATAAAAAAGACAAAAGGAATCCTATTGTTTTTGGTTCATCAGAAAACTATTTTTTCCAAGCACACAAACACACCAGCCTCAGCCAAAACAGGAAAATAAATAAATTAAACTAAAAAGGCTTCTAATGGACAGTAACATGGCTTTTGGTGGCTTGTTGATTTTTTTTCCCGCTTTTTAATATAAACTTTCCACTGAAATAGGGTTTTTTTTTCTCCGATGCTCAGCACTTACCACCAAAATTTTTGAAGCCACCTCGGTCACCACCACTGCAGAGGAAAAATTGAAGAAATGATTTCTCCTTTAAGTACATGCTGAGCCAAAGGCTCAAAAGCTACACTTATTGAACAGCTACTGTGTTGTTGCTAAGCGCACCCCCTAAGAATTGCCACATGCTACTCAGCACCATCTGACAATGCACATGCTAGGAGATCCTGCCCAAATGGATACGCCCATTTGCCTTCTCAGTTAAGAGCAAGGCAGTGATAAGGCACAAACAAGTCATCCCCCCACCCCTCTACCCAGAAGCAAACATGGGTGCCACTGAAGCCACTCGTACAACGAGTGGAGCTGTAGCTGGTATCCCACATTACTAGCACCCTATCCTCAACGCAGGGCAGGGCGTTTCTGGCACCAAGCAGTCTCTTTGTTGGGGCTGATTTATAAACATTCAAAACCACGCAAGAATCAGGCACGCTCTTGAAAGCCCAGATTTGCACAAGCGCTACTAATGTCCCTTGTACCATTTTATGGCACACATGAAGAACGATAGCTATGATAAAGGCATTAAAACATAGAACTGTTTTCCTTAACAAAGAAGGCAACGTACACAAAGAACTCATTTCAACTAGGCCTTGTCCTAAGGTGATCACTCATAATAACTTACTCCAGCTTTAGGCAGGCACACACAGACACACACAGACACACACAGAGGGCAATGAATAGGCAAATTCCCTTTTTACACACCCTTTCGCTGCTTCCTCTTATAAGTGCAGTGGGCAGTTCCTACTCAGTTGTGCAAGCTCAGAATAGGAGCATGTATGTGTTTACGCTTGTGCAGCTGTTCTATTTTTCTGGACTAACAATAGCTATAGCGATGTACTGGATTGAGTGTTTGATTTACAACTAACACAGATGTGTTCAAATCCTTCCTCAGGCATGAAACTCAGCGGATGACCTTGCGCCAGTCTTTTGTGGTCTAATCTACTCCTCCCCCCAGCTGATGTGAGGATAAACGGCTGGAGGGGGGAGAGACAGAAGCACTATGTAGACTGCTCAGAGCCCCTCAGAGGAACAATGGAATAAAAATGTAAGAAAAAACATCAATAATAAAGGGATACCAAAGATAAGATGTTTAAGAGGAAAGTTTACATTTACCTTTAATGCTTTTTATTGTAAGAACAGAGATACCGCACTTGCTTTCATAAGTTCTGCATTCTTTGCTGAATTCATGTGCATAAATTAATAATTTACATGTTCAGGGACAAGGGACATGTCCTTGTTGAGGACACGTTTGCAACATCCACTGCCAGCACTGGGTCTACACTGCTGACAGTAGAGCCCCATAGGATCAGACGACCTCTCTCTGCTATGACCCTTGCATTACACCTTTGCATTTATTAAGCAGCACCTCAAAGTCCAACCAGCCAAGAAACAGGTCAGGAATCAGAGGCAGACCAGCTGTTTCAATGAGGGGAAACCATGCACGCATTTTTGCAATGAGGTGTTGGGGGGGGGGGGAATACAAAGGGGTCCTCATTATTTGCAGGTTTGGCACCCACGGATTTGATAATCTGCAGGTTCCAAACCCACAGATTAGGGTCCCGTGGCCCTCAGAAAACTCTCCGGGCCTGACCAGCACACAGCTCTGATTGGGTTTTGGAGGGTCAGGATGGCTCAAATCCATCCCTGCGGATTTTTGTATCTGCAGGGATTCCAGAAATGGAACCCCCATGGATAACAAGGATCAACCTGTAGTAGCAAAAAAGGAGATCTAAAATTTGGACACAAGGAGTTCCAGTTAATGAATGAAAACACATATAGTTCTTCAAGGCAGTGGACCAGAGTAAGTAAAAAACTGCACTGTTGTTCATTAGATGTTACAGACCTCTTATGCTTAGAGAGCTAGTGACACGCACCAAAAATTGTATCATGCTGTAAACTATTAATACCTGTAGTTTACAGGTATTACCTACTGTACTCAACTAGTGCCTCTGACCCCCCCCCCCATCGTGGGCAGCCTGTCGCAAGCCCAAGGATGTAACCACCAGGCATTCTGGGGTAGCAGCCCTCCCCATCCTGGCCGATCTTCTGTCAGCTGCACTTCTTGCTGGACAGAGCATGCTGGGGCTCCAAAGTGGCCATGGCAAATATGAGTACCTGATGTGCCTTGGCCAGACTCACCTGCTTCCTCCACACACACCTGGCAAAAACCGCTGCATTCTATCAGGCTACAGTTAAAAATCAAACATGTTTTTCGCCATCAGATTAGGATAGATTAGGACGCCATCAGCATGTTTCAAAACTGTCCCAGAGAAATTGGCAGTATACAGAAATACATTTCAAAGCACCCAACACTACTCATCCCACAAACTAGGGGTTTAGTTCTGTTTTTCAAGACATACTAAAAAAATTCAATGTTCATGATTTTCACTTCAAATCATGGTGTACATATATATGATGAATGCTCAGTTTTTCTCCTTGTTTCTGCATTTTTGGACACTTTCAACCCCATAAGTTGCTCTGCAGATTCAGCACCCTAAAATGCTGCTGGAGTATATGTTACCAGCAGCTTTTGTTTGAAACTCCATATCTTATCACATGTAGATTTGCAGACTGGGGAAATTCCTCCACATCTGGAACACTAAGATTGGCACATACTTAGCAAGTGGGCAGCCAAACCTGTCTGTTCAGGCTAGGGGGTGAGATTGAGTGACCAGGTGGTTCCACTCCCCCACTCAGATAACGTGATGATATCATCAAAACAAAGTTCTATAATTACCAGCCCATGGGAAGTCTTGGTTGTTCTCTGCCAGTTACTGAGGGAGCTGTTTGTGAGCTCAGAAAGGAGCACCCACTCATTCACCCACATATGTGAGGAGTGGAGGGGGGGGGTGTCTTATGGACTGAGAGTTTCAAGTAGTATCCCAGCTCCATCTGCTGGGCATTACTGATTACTACACTCATTTGATAGAATCTTCTCATATTGCTTTCCAGTCAAGCTCAGGCATATTCCATCAGCCTGCTTTTATTACCCAGCTTTCTTACCCCGTATTGTTAAATTTCTTTTTCATTTAGACTTTTAATAAAGTAGTTAGATTTTTATCCTTTTTCTGTCTAGGCCACATTCACAGGTAATTCATTGAGTTGTCATGTCTCTTTGCCCTGCAAACACTACTGTGAGTTAGATTTTTAATGAGAACCCCTGGGATTCAGTGCTCTCCAGGGGGATGGCCCTCTTCTGCTTGGTCTCTGTAGCCTAGACTGGTGGCCGCAGGTACAAACTACCAAGGTTTCCCCCCCCCATTCAGCTGTTGGTGCAAAACAGAACAGGAAGGGATGCAGGTAGGCTAACCATTAGAAGCTACTCCTCTAGCTCAGTGGGTCTTCTCCTGGGACTTACCCTTCCCTGGACAGTAATAAAAACACCACCTGAAGTAGTTTTAAGGAATGCAACTGAAGCTTGTTTGTGTAAACCAAATACTGTTTTAAGGCATACTCCGTTTGGACATCCACCATTGCTGCCCTGGAAAGCCACCAAGGACTGGTGAATAAGAACATTGAACAGGGGAAACAAAGACCCAAGTTCCAATTTAGATACGATCCTGAGCAAGTCATGATCTCTTGGCCTTGGTTCCCACTAAGGTTACAACTGAGTGGGGAAAAATCTTCCCCAGTGAATGTGAGACTGCCTGATTCTTGTGCCTGCTGTTGCAGCATGTACTGCAGAAATCCACAGGTGCGGAAAGCTGTCATGATGGGGAGGTAATCACCCGCATCACCTCATGTCTGCAGAGCCTCATGTCTCCTATGAGAGCCACAGGAGCAGGGAATGGTAGAGAAGTTGGCAAGCCAGGTTTTCACTGCTGGGAAAAGCAATTGCCTGCCTCTTGAGTAAGTATCGGGGACAAGTAGACAAAACGAGGGAAGGTGACTTTCTCACGGCAAGCACAACCGAGTCCCTGCAGCCGTCAGGTGCTGGAGGTGTCCTGCTGCACTGAATGTTTGATCTTGCAGAAACATATTCCACTGTTAGGTGAAAGAATCTTGGTCTTCATGCATTCCCCACTAATGCTCTCTGTAAGAGAGAAAAAGCTCTGATGCAACAGGTGCATCTGCTGCCATAATCTCTCCATCTTTTTAGGACTATTTTGAGTGTGGACAATGAAATTGACGTGTTAAAAATAAAAAAGAAATTTAACTACCTTCAGATTTGAACTCCAACTACAGCTTTTAAGAAATTCATGTTAGTGAAGCTGGGGGAAAAGGGCAGCCTAGACAACCTTCTGTAGCAAGGAGAAGCCCTTACCTTAAGCCTGGCATGGGACCTCGGCTGTCAGAATCGAACCTACTCCCACCTCCTCGTGGCCCACCGTACCCTCGGTTATCTTCGCCATACCTACTCTTGTCTCGCCGGTCATCTGTGGAATCACAAAGCGATTACTCGGAATTTTAACAAACCGGGATGAAGAATCCACATGTGCATTAAACAAGACTAAAATAGCACGTTCCCCTGTTCTGTGTTTTCTATCTAAGCTCCTGGAGAACATACTGGACAAAACAGGCTGCCCTCCAGAACCAAGGCCTCAGCAGCACACCAAAGACGCAGTCAAGAGGCAGGAATTGTCAACAGCAGCTCTTCACCCCTGGCCTGCTCCCTTCTTGGGCTAACCCAGTTAAAAGAAGCCAACTTCAATGCACATTCTATTGACACTGACTGGCAACAATTTCTGGGCCTCCAACAAAAATCTAGAAGAGGGGAAAACTCATAATATCAGATCAGAGTTGCCTAATGAAATCAACGGCAGAAGATTTAACACAGAGAAGATGGACTTCTTCAGATAATGCATAATTCATTTGAAGCTCACTGCCACAAGATGGGGCCACAGCTGCGGCCAGCAACTTAGACAAGTTCATGGAGGAGAATCAGGAAGACTATCAAAGCCAGGATGGCTAAACAGAACCTCCGAGTACCAGACCCTAGGCACAAACAAAGGAGGAGGGCTGTTGCATCCAACCCTCAAAAGAGCCTCATTGGAAGTAGAGATGTGAGCAGCTGCAGCTTTATACACTAATGAAGGACACCTTCCCTCCCGCTTTTGCAAAATCTGGGGGAATAGAAAGAAATCTCCACTTTTCCACAGCATCAAGAACCACATGGAAGAATGGTCACCTGCTTTTGTTCAGTGTTTCTGTGCATGCCCACAGCAAACATACCTTGCATGTTCTGACCATAACTTTCCCTCTGTTGAGACTGGTAGGATGGTTGACTCTGGCCAAAGTTTGCTTTCTGGTTGAATGAGCCTTGCTGCTGCCCATAACCTTGGGGTGGCTGCTGGTCGTACAAACCTCGGTTTTGGCCGTAGCCTGACTGCTGGTCGTAGGAGGTTTGCTGCTGTCCCTGTTGACCGTACCCTGACTGTTGGTCGTACGGTCTTTCTGCCTCCTGACTGTAGCCCGATTGTTGGTCATAGCCTTGCTGTGGAGCAAAACTGGAGGACTGCTCGTATGCACCTTGCTGCTGCCCATAGCCAAGCTTCTGGTCATAGGGAGGCCTGCCACTGAAACATGCAAGAAAAACCAAAGCTCAGTGGTGCACAGAAGCAGGGCCTAAACATGCACACTTTCATCGGTTCCTTGGACATAACCATGTATATTGTGCAGCACAATCAGAACTTTTCAGAACATGTGTAACATGCACAGATAAGAGAAATTTACTGCATGTGCAGGGGGTGAGTGCAGGAGCCAGTGGTCTGGCAAATGAAAAAAAGTGGAGGTAAGGGTGAATGTTCAACACAACCTTTATTGTGGGGGATAATAAAACAAGGACAGGGAGCCAAAGCTGCTTTCCAGGTGGTAGGGGGCGTGGGCGTGAGGCAGCCCATTGAAGGATGGCCCCCCAGAACATGTTGGCACTGCGGCTCTATGCTCAGGAAGGGTGCCTACTTGGCAGGTGTGTCATATCCAGAAAAAACAAAGCAGCATAATCCTGAACCCCTCAAATACTGCATTATTTTTGTCCCAGACACTCAATATTATGAGAGCCAAGAATCATCCCCAAACAAAAATCAATCCGTATACAAATTCTCTAACTGCTCTCTATGATAGTGTTTCTCAAACTTTTTGGGCTACCACTAATAACTGAATAGCTGCTTATCATTACATCAGTGATATTCTCTTGTCGGGACCAGAAAGCAAGATAAAGCACATGGCTCCTTACCTGCTTGATGAATCTTTTGGTTGCCCCTGATTGCCGTAAGACTCCTGGCTGTAGGAACTCTGATTCTGGTTCTCATAACCGCCGTACCCTTGCTGGCCACTCTGCCCATAACCTGAAGATCCAACAGGAAATGGTTTCAGCACTATAAATGGTTGCCTGTATTAGCATAAGTGTACCAAGCAAAAAAAAAGTAGGATCCTGGTCAAACCTGTTTGGGCTTGTCCATAGCTTCCTTGGTAACTTCCATACCCTTGCCCATAAGAGGAGCTCTCCCCACTCTGTTCATAGCCAGGATAGCCCTTGTATTGTAAAAAAAACAAGAGGGCAAAGGTCAGGTCCATGGACTGCATGTCACAGGTGACTCGGCCAAGGCTAGTGGTCTAACTCTCACCCAGAACGGCCTGAACACAGCAGTTGACAAAGCTTCCTGCTCTTGTGTGCTAAGAAGTAAACACAGCTAAAGACAGAGACCCTTCAGGGAACATTCAATTTTGCTGACATCACCTGTTGGCCACCTGGTCACCACACTGCCCATGGCTAGAACGTTGATCTTGGACCAAGGATCAGAGCTTAAACTCCCCCACAGCCTCCCACAGGGTGATCTTTGGGCCAGTTACACAGGTCCCAGCCTGACCTACTCCACAGGGTTGTTGGGAGGATAAAGCAGGAAGACCACATGTGCCTGCTTGAGTTCCTGGGAGGAAGAGTGAGCAAAGAACAGACAAGACAGCAGTTTATTGCCTGGTCACCAAATAAGAATCTGCTCTACAGTACAGCCACAGTGGGTCCAACTCCAGGTCTTCTACTACTTGCCCCCTTGCCCCATAGTAAGCACCAGCCAGGCCAATAGAGCTCATCGGATCTGCGTCTGCTGTTTAGCAGGTGAAAGTCTGACAAGCTGCAGCGGCCTGAATTGGGGTGGTGTGGCCCAGGGACGGGGGTTGGATGCAGCCTAACAGATGCATCCAGACTCATCCCCCCTTTCTCAGGCTTCCTTGCCTGTGGAAATGCCCTCCCCCAGCCCCAGGCCGCCCGCCGTTTCGCCCTTCCCCCCCACCCAGAAATGGCCCCGTGTCAGCTGAATTTGGCTGACACAATACTGACTTACCTGGCGGTCGCAGTGACATTACAAGACCAACACAACTGCCTGCGTTGGCCTTGCGCCCATTGCACTGACAGGGACGTGCTCTACAACACGTTTGCTACAGCGCTTGACCAACACAAGTGACTTGCGTCAGCCTAAGGGGGGGATTAGGATTGCACCAACAGTAGCTTTAGCAAAACAGCACAAAAGCAGCCGGTCAGACTACCTGTGGCATCTGTCCATAGCTCTGATTTCCTTGATTGCTGTACCCTGCGTAGCTGCAAGACAAGTTGAAGGGCATTCAGATACATGCTATTTCCACACAGAACATCACTGGGGCTAAACAAATGTTCAGTTCATTCTTTGTGACAGCCCCATCAATTTATGGTGGCAATAATCAGTGCCGAGTTTGTCAGTCGCATGATGTGCTATTCTCAGGGGGTGGACAGGAATAACCACGGGGGGGGGGGGAACCAATAACCACAGGAATAGATAGGAAAAAACATGGAAGAGATGTTATTGCAAAGGGAGGCCAGCAATGCAAGAGACAGGCGTGTCCTGTGGCTATGCAGACTCAAACACCAACAATTCTGATCATTCACTGTTCCAATGACAGTGACAAGACTGGGCAGACTTCAGGTTTGGGGGGTGGGTTTGCTAGAGAGGTCCACCAACTGGAGAAAGGAGAAAAACATAACGTGGCGGGGGGGGGAGGCAAGAAGCAAACAGAAAAAAAGAAAGGAGGGTGGCCTTCTCAGAGCACATGCTTACCCCAGGAATTGTACCACAACAGTTGTTTCACCCAAAACCCTTTTCCAATCTCCTCCTACTTCAAATCTGCTTCATTTGAGCAGCCCAATTTAGGGTGTGGTGGGGGAAGGAAGCTGCTGTGAAAATGACATGATGTCAGAAGTTCCTGGCTAATCAACCAAACATCATCCAGAGATCACTGCCATCCGTACACTAGAGGGCAGTGTTCTCCAACCTTGGGGTTTGGACTCCAATTAAATGGCATCACAAAGCCTCAGTTGTGGGGTTGCAGCATCTTACAGGAATGAAATGGTTGAAGGCTACTGCTTAGAGCACCACCAAGTAAAGGGGTATGTATCTAGTGTACCCCTTAAGGTAACAGAAGATAGCGTCTCGGTCCAGGTTCTTAGTAATTGTGCTCAAATAGCTTTCACTAGTGCCAGGCTTTATGGTAACTTTTTTGCTCTCTCTTATAAGAGTATTTGGTTACAGTGAACAGTGCTGGGAAGGCATTACAGAAAGGGTGTGGGTGGCGACAGGGATGGTGTGGGTGGATAGTGTCCCGGGAAGGGGCAGGATCATCAGTGGGGTCTCCAGTTTCGTACTTTATTTCTATATTGGAATCATGGCGAAAAAAAGGTTCTTTGCCCCCAGTCACAACTGCCTCTTCCCATCCATGCTATTTGAAGCAGGATATGGGGAGGAAGAAACACTCAAGGAATCAGCAAAAGGAGGACCCCTCTGCCTGGCACACTTGCAGAGGAACAGGGAAAGAGGACAAACCTTACAAGAGGTGTACTACCACAACAGGTGTACAGTGATGTCTAAACAGTACTGATGCCAGTCTCTACCAGAAGACAAGGTGCGCCGGCAGTCCTTTTTATCTGGAGGGGAGGCTGAAGTACATCCCAGAAGAAAAAGAAGGAGAGCAAAGAAGGCACTGCCTTTATGCAGTGACTGTTGGGCAATTTGGGCCTTAATCTATTTCAGCATGCAGAACGGTACCCCATAATCCCTCAACAGGCCAAT
The DNA here is from genome assembly GCA_029204185.1 of Lerista edwardsae. Lineage (NCBI taxonomy): Eukaryota > Metazoa > Chordata > Lepidosauria > Squamata > Scincidae > Lerista > Lerista edwardsae. Next base: position 2,168,240 of record JAJKFI010000106.1, on the reverse strand, counting down.
GGAAGTTACATCAGAGGGATCATACCTGATCTGAGGAACCCTGAGTTTTCCTCCAAAGGTTTTAAGTCCCACACAGTATTGTTACTGGGCACACATACCTCTGCTGTTGACCCCCAGAATGGCTGTAACTTCCAGAATCTTAAAAAAAAAAAAATACAAGGATTTTCACTTTAACCACACACAGACACACAGTGGTCCATTTGTGATACTTGATACTATCAACATTAGAATGTTTCCTGTTCAGAAGAGCTACATGTTTGGTTTTGGGGGAGGTATGTGCTTTTCATGACTTCTATCATGCTTCCAGAAGTGAATATTCTACATTTTGGTAGAGTGAGGCTTCCAAAATCAAGTAAAAATTGTCTGAGTTACACAGAAGTGAAAATAAACGCAGGAAGTTGAGATCTAGCTGGGAGAGACCATCATCTCTTCACAGGATAGGAACAGTCAGCCAACTGCAAACAGAGCTATGATCAGAGCACATTCAATTGAGGAACAGATCACTGGTATTGGGGTGGGGGAAGAGAGAGAAGGTTGGGCTAGTTCAAAAGCCATCCAAAGTTCAAAACATCTGAGAAACACCCAAGAATTTTTTTTCCATGTCCCATTACAGATGTCAACTAGAAAGAGACTACCAAGGAGATGGGCTGTGCTTGCATGAAATGTGATTTTAGACACAGAGAATGAGGGGGGTGTTGCCACTATAAATAACTTCCCTTGACTAGCATTTGCTATTTCAATCTGGTGTGCCGTCAGCCACCACCACACTCAAGTGTTTATGAGATCAGAGTCCCTCTCAAACTGCTTGCATGGGGCAAGAGACTGAGCAGAGTTTCTAAGTGCAGGTTTACTTGTCACCCTCTGCTTCAATGACAAGAAGCCTACTCCCATCTGAAACTTCCCTTTCAAGAGAGGTTTTAACAAATTTCAGAAGTCACATGGAAAGGACCACATTTTGACCACCAAGAAGCATGCATGCAAACATAAGAGCACATTCCACAGAAGAAAATCAGGGGAGCCCTGCTGGATCAGACCAATGACCTGGCTAGGTGAGTGTCCCATTTTCTACACTGGCCTACCAGATGCCTTTGGGAAGCACCGAAGCGGGGCATGGTGATGAGTCTTCCCCTGTTGTTTGCCTGCATCCATACTCCTTTTAAAAAGGAGCGTTCTATGTCTAATGAAGAGGTTTCCAACCTGGGGGTCATGACCCCCAGGGAAACTGGAACCAGTTGCTTTCCCATTAAGGAGAATGGCTGCAGTTGCAACGGTGCCTTAACAATCACACAACCACCTGATACAGGGACCTGAAGGTATCTGGAAGTAGCGCTGGCCATCCAGAGGGTGCAGGGGGCCTGTCATCCCCTCTGCAGGCCTTTCTGCTGCTCAAAAGAGCTCCTAGCAGTTCTGACCCACTTCTGGGTTTGTGATTGCAAATTGGAAGTGGGTGCAATTGCAGTTAGGAGCTGTTTTGAGCAGTGGAGGCTCTCAGAGGAGATCATGGGCCCCGTGCATTGTCTGGATAGCCGGCAGTACCCCCTCCACAAGTACCTTTAGAGTCACCATCAGTGCCACCCCCATAAAGGCAGAGTTCCCAACTTTCACGTAAAGATTGAGAACCACTCTCTAATGAATTGAACCAGGGACCTCCTCCAAGAAAAGAATGGACTGTATCACCAAGCCCTGCTCTCCAGGAAAGGTCCGAAGAACTGTTGCCACTTAGAATAATGCAGTTGGTCTGATTCAGTAGAAGGCTGACATCAAAAGTTGAGGATGAGAGAGGTGGACAAACACCAAGACCCTCTCACCCCCAATCATTACCATCTTCTGTATACAAAAAGAAAGATCAAGCCAGAACAGCGCAATGCAAAATACCCCCATTGTCTCCCCTTACCATACCCACCTATCCAGTTATTTACACCATTTCTTCTGATTATTATTATTAATAATAATAATTTAATTTTAAAACACTATGAGGACACTATGGGAACCAATCATGGCTGAAAACAGGGATATTTATTTATTCTGAATACAGAAATACCACTTTACAACATACATGTTCTCAAATAAGTTCCATAGCAGATAAAATATAAAAACAAGCTAGGAGGATTTGTTTTTAGTTCCTTCTGGTTGTTACTATTTTTTCTATACTGAGTTTTATTTTATACTTTGTCAGCTGCCCTAGGTATCAGGTGAAGAAGGATGGCACACAAAACATTAAGACAAACTATTATGAAACTCCCTACCACTGGAACTAAGATCTATACCCTCCCACATGGCATATTAGAGAGAGTTCAAGACGTTTCTGTTTCATCTGACATTTGGCAATGGGTTGTCTGTCTCCTGTGCCTCTGTAGCAGTACCTGTATTGCAAATAGTTGCCCTACTCCAATGACTTTATTTATTGACTCTGATTTTATTTTTATCTACTGTATATTTTAACTGATAATTGTGAGCCGCCTTGAACATCTACCCCAGCAAAAGAAAAAGCGGGATAAAAATATTTTTAATAAATAATAAAAAACAAAATAAGTCTCTGTTTGTGCTTCGCAGATTTTCTTGAAGGAGTGATGGTCCATGAAAATACGAGGGAGTAATGGGAGCAGTAACAGCTCAGACCTGGGAGGGCTGAACCTGGTGGGAGGAGCCGGGAGGGAAGTAAGTGCGCAGGCGCAGCTGCCCCGTCCAAGATGGCTGCGGCCAGAACAGGCCGCCTCAGCTCCCCCGTCTCCGCTGCGCCACGCGCCCTCCCCTCCCCCCCCTCCGGCGGCAAGGCCTGCGCCTTCCCTGAAGGAACGCGAGGAAAACCTACCCGACGCCATCCCGGTCACCAACCCCAGCGGAAAACTAGGCGGAGGACAGCGGAGACAGGGAGGGAAGGGGGTTAAGGACGCGACTCTCTTGGCCAGCCGCTTCCTCTGCGGGCTGACTGACTTCTGGCAGCAGTGCTCCCGTCGTCGCTTCGACTGCGGAGCGGCGCAGCCAATCGAAGCGCGCAGCGCCTACCACCTGCGCGGCGCGAGCGGAGAATAGGGGGGGGACAGATAGAGCGAGGCAGAATGTACCAATTAGCGCCCGACATGGGGGAAGTGAGGGCAGGAGTTCGTGCCTGCGAAAACCTTAGAGTAATTATCACGAAACGAGCTGTAGCATAACGCGGCTGGATCCGCCCAGAGACATTAAAGCATTTTCCTTTTTAGCTCTACTTAAAACCGATGATGATTTTGTCCAGAGCCCGAGGAAAGACAATCAGCGTCGCTTGTAAACCAACAAACAAAAAAGCATCTTCTGTAAGATGTCTTTCTTTTAATATTGCAAGTCGCCCTGGCCGAGTTAGAGAGGCGGCCTATATAAACGTAATCAATGAATTCAGTGAAAAAGCGGGGGGGGGGAGAGAAAAATTAACACCTCAAGCCTATGCATCTCTACTCAGAAGTAATTCCTTTTGAGTTCAGTGGGGCTTACTCCCAAGAAAGTGTGCATAGGCCTAAGAGATGTCAGTAGAAATGGCAACATTACTGCTCAGTAGCAGAGCAAGGAGAGGCTAGGATGGCACTACAGACCAGTGTAATTTGCCTCTTTATTCCTCGCATATCTCTATGCTGTTTATGGGCGTGTGCCAGCAGGGACAATCCCAAGGGGATTGGCGCTGGGGGGGCACACTTCCAGGGGTGCCACCCCCTTAGCTAAGCATTGGAGCTGCCCTGGGTCGCTTGTCAGAGCAACCCGACACTGCTATGCAGGGCTGGCTCACCCCTCCAAGAAGGTCGCTCTGAGAAGCAACCCGGGCTGAGCAATCCGGACCCCTGGGGCAGGGGTGGGCACTGGCAAGGCCAGCCATCCCCCAGCCCAGCAACTGGGGCATTTGCCCCCCCCAGATATGCCACTGTGTGCATTGGTGCCAATAGCATAGCATAGCCTTGGCAGAGGAAAGGTGGGGTAGAAATCTCTTCAATAAATAAAAATAAATAAATAGGGGGGGCCAGTGGCGTTTCTACAGGGATTGCAAAGCTCTAAGTTTTGCAAGAAGCCTTACCTTGCAGTTATGGTGAAATGCGCAACAAGAGGATTGCTCTGACCCGGAGTGGCTGTAAGCGATTCAACACATTCATCCATGCCCCCAAGAAGCTTATTGACTCTGCATGTGTCATGGGCAAGCCATACGTAATCAAGAACCTGGAATATAAAAGGAGCACCCGTGTTACCAGTTGCAGGCTCTCCCAGGAATACGTGAATGATTGCAAGTATGTGGCAGAAGCTAGCAGCTGGAAATACATTGTTGTTTCTTGTGACCAAAATGACCAGCCAGTCCACTTGGCAGGGACACTCAACTGGTGAGACTATCAGGATCAAGAGACTGATCCACTTCTAAACCACTTCTTCATTTTTGCCAGGTTTCAGAAGCAATAGCGTTTGTTTAGCGTTTGCTAAAGCATCAAGCTTTAGCAGGCAGGTAGGGTTACCACTTTGTTCTCTGGCCCTGGTGCCTTTAAAAAGATGTCCATATGTTGGGGCTGCTGTTGAAGGCAGAGGCACAATGCAAATGGGAAAAAGATGGCAACCCATTTTTAGAGAGTTGTGATGAGATGTTGACTGTTTTGATAAACATATCTCCAATCTCCTGAGCAGACAAATAGGCAGCTCTATGAATATTCATGGAAGCCTTTCCCCTAGGAACATTCAGGCAGGCAACATAACATGCCTTTGCAAGATTATCAGGATAATGCAAGATGATCAAATCATGCCTTTGCAAGATTTCAGGGGTGTACTTGTAGACCTGTGGCCTTCCAATTGGGACATAATATAACACGCCATAGAATGGCCATTGGAATGCATGGTTTCCTTTCAAATGGCCATAAAAACGTATTAAATTTCTGAAAGGCCACAGAACTCAGTAGAACCAAGGAGACTGGAAAATTAATGCATGATCTACATTTACAGGTATGTATTTAATTTTACAGCAAATAAAAGGTTGATCTTTGTCAAAATGATGCCAGGCTCAAAGTCTTGTTCACCTTTTCACTTACAACTCCCACTGGCTTACGCCTGTAAGCCTAAATATTTATATTTGAGAACCCCCAAGCAAGTCGGGCTTTCACGATTGCAACATTTTACCATCCAAGGTTACAAAAGCCTGTTTTACTGGCTCTATAAATGATAACAAAGCATGCATGTGCATTTGTAATAAGGGAGCTGCGGAGAGCTTAGCTTAAATTCTTTTATATTGTATATGGAGATTTACATGTGATGAATCTATTTCATTTCAAATCAACAGAACTTGGATGATGTCTGTATTCACACATTATTAGCCTCAGAATGCCAACATTTTGTTAATTTCAACCTTCATCACTTTGCAGCCTCCATATTCTAAGGTGGGTACTTTTAATGCTGGTGCAAAGCACTAGCTAAGCACTTAGCAAGTTGGAACAGAGGCATGACTAAGGTGGAACGTGAGGGGCACCTGCTCCCAGCGCAATGCCAAGAGGGAGGTGCAATGTGCAGGGTAGTCACTTCTGGGAAAAGGGGGGGTAGTCAGCCCCCAGAAGAGGAGGCTCTGGTGGCTTTGTGCCATCTTCCTTCTCCTGTGCCAGCGCCTCCTCCTTCTCTGGTGAGAACCTGGAAGTGACAGAGAACATGTCATATGCCATGTCATGCCATGCCATCACTGCCCCAGGCGCCTGGGCTTCTAGTTATGTATCTGTGTGGAAATCCGGCTGTTGCACCACTTCTGCCAGTGAGGCCTCCTTGATGCCTTCTGAGCATGTGCTTTGGACCCAAATAAAAAAAACTAAAATCTGAATTGAGCGCCTTTGTCGCATGTCTGTGTATTTCTTCGCGGTTTCTTTCCTTTTCCTGAGCGTTTCTGCAGAGGTAGGGATGTGCTCAGTCCCTCTTGCAGGCAGAAGGAGCGCGGCCCCCCCTGCATCCAGGTGGCTGCAGCCATTTGGGGGGGGGCGTTCACAATAGCGGCACGTGCCTCTCGGGCCACACCCCTTCGGATATCCCGCCCCTCTGGCCCCCCTTCCATCACGCACAGATCGAGGACCATCAGCGGGGAGACAAAAGCGCAACCAAGAATGTTAGATTAACTGGAGAGGACATGCCTTAAGAATTAATAGGAGCCAAATGAAGCCAGGGGGCGGGCTTAGCAGACATGTTAGTTGACTCAAAACAATCCTTATTCCAAGCATTTCAGATTGCTTTGCTCGTACTGTTTAGGACTGAATAGTTTACTCCTGAAATAAAAACTTACGAAAATAAAAACGTGTGATCGTGTAGAAACATTATTGGTAACCTAATTATGAGTTAATATGCAATTACAAGGTGAAATTCCTCATAATTATATTACTGAACATACCGGACGAAATGCTGTCTATTTTAACTCAGATTGCACTATTTTGACAGACTTTATTGAAATCTACACAAGCAGAAATAAAGTGTGAACGGGAAGGAAAGAAAAAAAGGGGGAGTGTGGACAAAAATTAGATAAATATATACGAAAATTACATTTAAATCTCTTCATAACACAAGTAGTTGTCAATATGAGAGTAATTCTTTTTTACTTCTAGACTATTAAGAGTATTTTTTTAAACTTCTACCCTCACCCCCCACCCCTAAAACAAATTCTGTTAATGTTCAGAATTTCGAAAATATTACAGTAGAAAATGGAAGGCAGGAAAATAAGTGTAAACGGGAAGGGGGAAAAAAGGAGGGAGGAAAACATATATATTTTTTTACCTTCTAGACTATTAACAGTGGGTGTCAGAAAATGGTGAATAAGACTGCTAGGAACAACAAGAAATTACACAGCTTCAAAAATAATGCGCTCACTGAACGGTAGTTTTATTGAACCGATGTAATGTGAATACATGAATCTTTCTGTGGAAATTAAATCCTATTTTTCGTACAGCGATTCGCACACCCGTATGCAGAACACGCAGGCATGATTAAAGAGGTTGATAGTAACTTTTACAGACTGCAGGGAAATTTTTATTCGTGAATTCGCGGCAATCCTCCTCCTTGGCGATAATGATCTGAGTCAGCCATATTTGTTTACCCACGGCTTCAAGAAAACGACGTCATGTCGTCTCCTGTTATCTTACTTTTATGAGCGCAAATTTGTCTGACCTCAGACCACGGCAATGGGCGGGGCTGTAGCGCCCAGCCTATCGGAGAGCGGGATCCGTTCCTCCTCTCGCCCAGCGCTGCCTAGGAAAGGCACGCATGCGCAGAGTCACAACAAACAAGCCCGCTGTCTCTTTTCCGCCGCAGCCTTTGCCCATACCTCCATGCCTTTGCCTAACAAGAGACCGGGAGATGGGCGGGGCTACGCGCCGCCCATTTCTACGGCACGCGGAGTAGGCGGGGCTGGCAGTGACAGAGAACGCGCTCCCGTCCAATGGGGAAAGGCTTCATCGTTTTCCCGCTGCCGTGGCAACACTGCAGCTGACCCGGAAAAAGAAGCGAGGCAGGACGGAAGTGCTGGCTAAAGTGGAGGAAGATGGAGCCGTTCCCGGCGGCTGCGTGCCTCACGGTGTTGTTCTCCGTGCTGGTTTCGGGGCTAGGTTTCCTGCCGCGGGGCGAAGTGCTGCAGCCGGAGGACTCCCACCCCCCGTCGGCCTTTTCTCTGCGGCCTGAGGCGGTGCGAGAGTGGCAGGGTGAGCAGCAGGGAGGTCCCGGGCAGAGCTCTACCCGGAAGGACCCTTCAACCACACGGAGAAGCCACACGGATGGGGTTCATAGGGGAGGCAGTACGAAGTGCAGCCTCCGTGTGGGTGTGCAGTTTACCTTGGACTTGGCAGGATCCCCAATCCCTCCCCCCCCCCCGCCCTCCTCAGCTAAAGCAATAGAGCAGTGGTCTTCATCCTTTTTGTGCCATGACTCAAAGAAAGAAAGAAAGAGATGGAGGACACACCGCTTCCCCCTTCCCGGGGCCCTACTCACCCACTTCCTGGCCCTGCCTGCCCGGAGGGGTGGTGCGTGTATGTCCAGGGTCCTCTTCCCTCTCTTCGAATGCAGGTACTAGGGTCAAATCTCATGGGAGAGACCTGCTGCCTTCATGCTCTGCTTGTGGTTGGCCACTATGGGACAAGATGGGCTCTGTGTGTTCTTACCAGTTACTTTGGGGATCAGGGGCTGTTGCCTTCATACCTTGATGCCTCTGCATTTTGAGACAGTTGTAGCTTTTATATTTTTTTCAAAATATAAAAATTCCCTCCCCCACCCCCGGGATGTGACAGCTTCCTGAGTTGGCTCCATCCCTGGGCCTTGCCTTTCAGCAGCTCATTCTCTAAAATGGCTCTTTAACATTCAGTTTATAGGCTGTTGACCTACATCTTCGTGTACGAGGACGTGATTTCCTTGGTGTGTGGTGCTGTCATCATTTGGTACTTCGCTGGCAGCTTTGAAAAGAATGTTGGCAGTGTGAAACACTGCTTCCTCACCGTAGCCTTTGCCATTCTCTCAGCCATGGTCTACCTTGCCCTCCGCGCTGCTGCGTCTGAGTCGTTTGTGGTGGCGGATGCCGAAGGATTCACACCTGTGGCTCTTGCCATGTTGGGTACATCTATTGTCCGCTCTCAAATGAGGAGGACGCTGTTATTTGGTATCAACTTCCGTGTGGCACTTGTGCCGTGGCTCTTGCTTGGCGCAACATGGCTCATTCCACACACTTCGCTCTTGGGGAACTTCTGCGGCCTTTTAATTGGAAACATTTGTATCCTTCCATTTAAAATCCCAGCCTTGCAAGCTGCTGAAAGTTGACCTAACATCTCAGTTAACTTTGCAACAACCTTGTAATAGATTTTAGATTTCAAAACTGTTTTAGACAAACAACCTGTGTTTCTTCTATAATAGATGTCCCCAGTCACAAATGTAAAACATAAAATCAAAACAGACAGTGCAAATAAAACTATCAGAGTCAAAACATTATTGGAGAATCAAATCAAACCAAAAGCTTGATACCTCTATATTATAGATTGTTCTTATAAATTTTAGAGGTTTCTGTCCCTTCACAATTGATGATAGAGTTCACTGTCTGGGCTCTTTTCTCCAGAGAGAGGGACAGAATTTGTTTCAGGTTGACTCGGGACTAGCTGATGGTTAGGAAACCAGCCTATCTGACAATCTGCCGGAACTTCTTGTGCCTTGAAGTCTGAAATAAAGCTCTTTATTTCAGGGGGGGGGGATGAAGAAGCTGCACTTGGGCTCTGGTTTCTTGCTGGTAAAGGCAGCAACCATAGAAGCAGCCTCTCTCAACAGTCTGTCTCTCACAGCTGATGACAGTTTCAAAGCCCTTTCCTTCAGAGAAAGGAAACCTACCATCTGTATGTGGACTTGAGGGGCTGACTGGGGATCAAGATGCCAATCTGAATTTTTTTTACAATATTATGCACTCTTTCCTGGGAGTAAGCACCATTGAAAACAGGACTTACTTCTGAATAGGCGTGCATAGGTTTATGTTGTTAGCTCGGTAATCCTTGCAACAAAGCTGTCAGCTAGGCTGATAATTAATAATTCTCTAGGACAGTGGTTCCCACCCACCAGCCAGGGAAGCACTCATCCCTATCCCTTTAAGGAGCAGGGAGGGGATGAGAATGCTGGGGAGGGGAACAATGCTGGGGAGGGGAGAGTTTTTCTACTTACCTCTGCCAGTGTCAGCCTCCTGGAGGTACAAGGAACTCCACACATGCCTCTTCAGAGCACCCCAAGCCTCAGGAACAATTAAAAAAAAGGGGGGGTTGAAAAGCACTTTTTCAATCAAAAACCCCAGGAGGCTGGCACTGGGAGAGGTAAGTAGAAAAAAACCATCCTGGGGATTACATTGCTGCCATAGCCCCACCCCTGCACATACTTACAGTGCTCCCAACTCCCTTGTAGGAGTTTGGTTAAGCACTGCTCTAGTATAAATACTCTTCTGACATAAGAGGCTGTGAGTCTCCAAGTGAGTTCATGGCTGAGCAGAAATTTGAACCTGGGACTTGCATAGTGTCTGCAAATCACCACTGTGATATCCCAGCTCTGATTCAATCCCTGCTCTCCCTTTCTGTCCAGCCAGTCTGAATTTTTTCCAATGCCAAAGTTTCATGTGTGAAATTCAGAACTTTCTGTTACAGTATTCTGAATTTTTTGTGACTTTCCTCAGGGTGTCTGCCACAAGTAAAAGTCTTAGTTTTCTTTCTATACCCCTGCAATTCTCCTTAGCCTGCTGCCAATCTCAGATGGTTATGGCTACTTCTTCAGTTTGGATCTCCCTGAATCGGTGGCATCTCACCTGGACCAGAAGTTTCCTTTCCGGCTTCTGAGGAGAATCCCAGCGCTGAAGTACATTCCAGGGTCTCTAGCAGAGAGAAGGGCTTGCCTGAGCAGGAAGTAAGCACACATTCTCACAATTTTGCTGGCTTATTTGGATTTTCCAAATGTTTGATTCTTGTAGCAGATGTTTTAATTGGGTGGGCTAAGTCTTGTGACTCCCCAAAACAGGTTAGATCTCCATCTTCTGAGACAGGATGAATGGTGACAGGAAAAAAACACTTTCTCTGCGGGGATGCCACAGAGAACATGGAGCATCTTCCTCAGGGCTGGCTTGTCTTGTGCCAAACTTGCTATTTTTTGCAATTGTTCTCTTGTGTTTTGTTTTAGGTGTCTGCTATGGCTTTGAAAATTGCCTGTGACTACTTGGTCAAAGGGTGGCGTATAAATAATCAGGTTGCCTGAAAAAAGAGCTTTTTTTCCATCAGCTCTCAGAGCAGTGGGCAAGCACCCCTCCTTCTATCTTTTTGGCCCAGTCAGTCTGGGATGGGATTGTAATTTATGGGAAATGTGGGAATCCTATCTGCCTGTCAGCTTTAGCTTGGCCTCAGCAGGAAATCCCAGCATAGTCATACTCCTTCCCTGACATTGATGGTGCTGCCCAATCCTGGCTTAAAGGGAACCAGTCCTTTTGAAGGAGGGGGCTGCAGCGCAGTGGTGGACCATGTGGTTTGAACGCAAAAGGTCTTGAGCTGAATTCACGGGCTTTTCCAAGCATTTCTTCATTTACTATATGCAATGGGACATAAAAAAGAGACAGTGAAAGATCCCTGCCCAAAAGATAGGAAAGCTATTGCCTGTCAGACAGGCACTGGTTGAGGTAGACCAATGGGCTGACTCAGTAGGTTGTACCTTTCAGCGGCATCATAATAAATGTTGGGGGTGGAATAGTTAATTGGATGGGTACTCTTGCCCCAAACATTGGTGTATGTCTTGGATGATACATATTTTCTCTCTTCATTTCAGATTGAATCCGGCGCCAGGTTCTTATCCCACTCAGAGCTATTCCAGTTCTCCTCCTCTTGCCTTTCCTGTTGTACAGATGCAGCATCCCAATCCTCTTACCCCCCGGACTGTGGCCACAGCATCCTCTAGGGCACCCGTGCATTCCTGCACCAAGCCAAACCATTGGTGGCCTTGGAGATTCGGGCATCCTGAACCACTTCAGTGCTCCACTGGGAGGATTGTCCCCCTTGTCTTCTCAGCACTTGGGTGGGCCTCACTTGTGGGTGCCTAGCAGGACAGATGGCTCAGAGGCCAGTATTCCTCAAGTACCTGGGTTTCCAGCTTCAGGAGCTGCCTCAGGCTCTGCAGAACTTTGCCAGGTTCATATAAACTGACTCTAAGGCTGGCAGCTGGAATCCGTGAACCGGATTTCAGTTTACATGAAGGTCAGTAAAGATAGTTCCTCTGATTCAGGAACCTCCTCCAGATCCGTTAAGGGTTTTCAACAGCTTGCGTCCAATGTGCCAGAGAGACTGTGAGGGCTAAGTGACATTGTACTCTTGACTCATCATCATGCAAGATTAGGGACAATTCAAAGAAAATATATGGGATTTTTTCTGGCTGGCCCATGAGTTCATGGCTGCATCTCCTTGCCAAACCCCAGGCCTGTTTGGTTCACAACGGTCAACTTTTAGAGGCCAGAGCTAAGCTGGCTGGGATGGGGTTGTTATGCTGAAATTCTTACAGTGCCTTTTAAAAGTGTGTCTGTGTATGAATTTGTTACCTGCCCTGCATCTTGAAAATGACCTGACTTCATGATGGCAGTCAGTCTGCAATAGCAGACTCCTGCTGCAAACAGCTAAACTATCCCACAGTGAGGTGCTGTTTCTGACCAACTTCAGGGATATTTGCCTAAGATTGTGATGCACTTCTTACGGGTTGACTCGTGAGACTTTGCGGGAGCTCCTGCTGCTATTAAACCAGGAGTTTTTACAAATTTAAGACAGGTGCCGGGCAGCTCAAGGAAATAATGTCTGAATGGTTAGGTTCTGCGATGAGACCTCAAGCACTGCTGTTTGCCACATCAGCTGTGCTTAGAACTGCACGTGCTGTTCTGGGCCACTCAGTATGGGTGGATCAGACCTACTAGAGTGTTATACAAGGCAGCTAAAAACATGAAGTATAAGGAACATGAAATCCTTGGGAAATTATTAGGATTAAGAATATTTATATACTGCTTTTTCACAGGAGTAGTTCACAAAGCAGTTTACATAGTAAAATAAATCAAGTGTTTCAGTCAGTAAATCAAATACACAGTTTTCTATATTATGCAATATAGTTTGAGTACAAACACGGCTCCATTCAAATGTGAAATAGTTTGTATCCAAACATGGAAATAATTCCCCTTACTCCAAGTTACACTGTAACCACCTCCAACCCTGTGCTGGATACAGCACAGGCTAGCTGATCGGGCTGTAAGTGACCTTGGGCTCAGCTTTGTCTACCTCGCAGAGTTATGGTGAGGAGAGAACCATGTAGCACACCCTGCACTCCTTGGAGGAAGAGTGTGGTAAAAAAGCAATGTGAATAAATAGCTGTGAACTCTGTGGATGAATCGGAGCAGGCAGAGCACTGAGCTGGGTTCTCTATGGTGGATTGACTCTCATGCCAGCCCAGCAGAGCAATTCTGACAGTGCCCGCTTTTAAGTGCCGCACATTCCTCATTTACTCTTCCTGTTGTGTTGCCAAAGTATGTGTGTGCACTCAGGTTGGAGGAGGTGAAAGGAGGCGGCTTTTCTTTCTGGCAATAGAGAGCTCTGCAGAGGCAGTTGCTTTCTGGAAGCCAGAGCATGTCTAAACAGGGCTGCCTTTGAGTAGTGGGTGCGTCTCTGCCACCCAGCTGTTCAGGGAGATTTCAGTGCTTGGATCCAGCCTTTGCTCTCATATGAGGCGAGCCTTTTTCTGTTGTTGCGCCCTGATTTGGAATTCCCTCCTTAGGGAAGCTTCTCTTTCTGCCTCCCTTGTGATGTCCCACATAGCTCTTTTCAAGATAATCATGTTGCAGCAGGCTCTTAATCTGCCCAATATTATTATTATTCTTTACTCTGTTGTGTTAAGCTCTAAGATGTGTTTTGGAAAATTGTGTCAATTGCTGTTTTAGTATATCATGATTGTTGTGTGTGAGAGTCCTTGTGTATTATTTTTATAACAGGAAGGCCGAGTCTACGTTTTCTTAAATAAGTGTTTTTTTACAGGGGCACCAGCACACTTCAGACTGTGTTGATAATTGCCTGTCTCAGGTGACCTCATCAGTTTCACACCCTGAGTGCTGTTGAACAGCTGGGTGGGGCTTCATGCCTGGCAAAGGCATTCAAATTCCATTGCTTTAAAAAGTCTTCATTAGGAGGCGTGAAAAGTCAATAAATGCTTTCAATAATGCACTGCCTCTTTGCCATTTAATTCAGAAATAGATCCATGAGTGGATCTGCTTGAGTGTTGCTTCAGTCTGGAAACAGGATCCTGGACTAGGTGGACTTTTGGTCAGATCCTACAGAGCACTATGTTTTATTAGCCCTGACAGTTGGGAATGGAACCTCCCAGCTCAAGCATAGTCTACCTCCAAGTGTCAGTTTCTGTAATGGCCCTCAAGAAGAAATCTGTTGCACAAGAAGGGCTGTTTGGGGAACATGAACCTCAAATCTCATTTGCACATACAGGGCTGGTTGCAGGGTTCTTTTAGATCAAGGCCAAAATTTCTTGACAAAGGATGGCTACAGCCCTCTGGATGTTTGCAAGCTTTTATTCTACTGCATCAGAAGCCAAGCAGGTTGCTAAGTTTCTAAATTTGTTAAGGGAATAGCATGTTCCGTTTCAGGGGTGAAGCTGGGACTCTATCCACGGAACCAGTGGTGCCACCTGAAGAAACACAGCAGATTGCATGTTGCTTTTCCCGTAAGAGTTGCTCGGGTGTCCTGCAGAGAATGGAACAATTCCCTCCAGGTAAAGCTGGTCGTTCTCTCCCAAACACGCAAAGGATCCTCCAGCTGTCATCTGGCAAAGAGAAATCAGAAAGCTGAACGGTTGTAGTCTGGGAAGCCATGGGCACACTAGGTTTCATTAGCCACCACTTTGGACACTGATGTTTTAGAAGAGCGAATGTCAACACCAATGTGCTGTGAAAGGGCTGCAGGAGGTGTGCGTGGGAGTTTGGAGGATAGCAGCTGAAAATCACTGCAAAACCTTCCAGGTTTCTGTGGTTCTGTTGCTAGAGTCACTGTAGTAACAAATTGTCTGTTCCTCTGCCAACACAGGAAGAGAAACCGACAATTTGAGCCAGGCAGTTTGAGTGGAAGCTGGAAGTGACATCACAAGAGGCAAAGGCTGTACAGGCTGTGACCATACAGGCCAGTGCTCTGTGAGAAGAAAAATGGTGAAAGTCGCTGTTTTAGAACGCAGTCATAGTTCGCATGCCACGGCTTCCAGAGCAGGGAAAGGAGAGTCACGACGGGCAGCTCATTACCTGATAGTTTCCTTTCAGGTCGGAGGTTTCTGCACATGTCAATGCAGAAGCTGAGGCCGGGAGGCAGCTGGTCAAGGAGGTCACTGTCCATTGAAGCACGTTCTGCTCAACTGCTGGAAGGAAACACTATATAGATCTGTTGTCCCTACTCTCATTTCCCATTGTGTGCTTATGTGACCTCCCTCCATTGCCCGAAGTCACCTCCTTCCTTCAGGGACCGCCTCTTCTCCCTTGCTTCCCCCTCTGCCTGGAACTCCCTCCAAGAGCCCCGTTTAATAATATTTATACCTTTTAATAACTATTAGCTAAATTATTATTAAATAATAATAAATAATAAATAGGATGTGGTGGCGCTGCGGGTGAAACTGCTGCTGTTGAGCTTTCTGATGGGAAGGTTGGCAGTTTGAGACCAGCTCGAGTGAGTTCCCGTCGCTTGTCCCAGCTCCTGCCAACCTAGCCGTTCGAAAGCATGTAAAAATGCGAGTAGATAAATAGGTACCACTTTGGTGGAAAGGTAACAGCATTCCATGCGCTACGGCGTATAGTCAGGCTGGCCACATGACCACGGAAACTTGTCCTTGGACAAATGCCGGCTCTTTGGCTTAGAAACGGAGATGAGCACCGCCCCCTAGAGTGACTAGACCATGACTAGACCATTTGGTCATGGGGAAACCTTTACCTTCATTTTTTTATACCTTTAAGAATATTTTTTAAATCAGCATCTTTTTGACCCATGGGGCTGCATGACTCTTAAGAACCTTTTGGTTTTCACTTTGATTTTCACAGGAGAAAATTACAGTTTGATGTTTCTCTTCCTGGTCTCTGTGCAAAGGCACAGTTCACAAATGATCCTCTTGTGGGAGCCAGAGAGTTAGAAATGCCCCTTCCATGCAGTGTTTTCCTAGAAGGTGCGTGAGGTTGAATTTAGGCTCTTTTACATACAAAGCAAGTGCCCCATTATCACTGAACTGTGGTTCCTCTCCAGGAAGCCTTGGGGAGAATAAACATTGGTGCTTACCACCACGTCCAGCTGATGTCAGAGCCAAGCAATTGGTCCCAGGAGGTGCAATGTGCAACCGGTCAGGCAGACAAATAGGGTAAAGGGAAGGGGTGATTGGGACTGGTTTTGCCAGCTGAATTAAGGCAATATCCTCTTGGGCATCAGAGGAGCGGAGGATGAGCTTGGAGACAGAGTACAGGCCATCCAGTGATGAAGCAGGCATCTGCGAGCCAAGCCTGACAGAGTATTCAGAGAAGTTGCTGACAAGAAAAAGGTTAATTTAAGATTCGGCTCTTTGGCTTATCTCCCTCTTAATGAGCTGCCACAACAGAAGGTATAGCAGAAAAGGGAGATTATTTCCTTAGTTTATATGAAATGCTTTTTATTTTATTTTATTTTGAAGAATTTATACCCCACCTTCCCCATGCCAAAGCAAATGCCCAATGCTTACATGGGCAGGCTAGTCTAAACCACCATTTTTCATTGGGTTTTTACAAATGTACAGTATTCTGCGATTCACCAAATCCTCAGTCCCAGATGACTTCACAGTGTGGTTCTCCCCTCTGGCCGTGTGACAGCGAGCTTCAGCAGGTGAAGAAAACATTGCTTTTCAGATAGTTGTGCACATTTTGCATTACTTCCCAACTTCGCCCAAACACTCAGCACGAGCTCAGAGACACCCTGCCCTTGCTTTATTTATTTTAAAGCTAGTCCCATCAAAAGGGAAGGCAGTCAGAGGGGAAGGCAGTAGGCAATATTCCATTGTATATCTAGGTTTCTTTTATTTTATATACAGGGTGTCCACAAAGTCTTTACAATGTCAAGAAATCACGAAAAATGCAAATGATGAGATATGTTAATGATATCACGCCCCTAGATTTCTTTATGTGGGGGTACATTAAAGGCATCATGTACTGAACCTGAAGCAAAGGATCACTGATGCCGTTGCCACCATTGATGAGACTATGCTACAGCAAACATGGCAGGAAATCATTGCGTGCAACCAATGGTGCATATATAGAGGTTTATTAATTGATGCAAAATAAACTTCAATATATACTCCTAATATTGTATACTTTCCATACATGTATCTCTTCATTTGTTTTTGTAATACAAGTTTGAAATTGTAAAGAGACTTTGTGGACACCCTGTATTATACATTGTGGTATGCAAGGACAAGTTTCAGACTTCCAAAAAGGTTTGTGTTAGTATAAGCTAAACTGGATCAAATCATTTTAAATAAATAGAATGCCTCTGCAGCAGCATCCCTAATGTTCCTAGGAGTGATTCATGTATTTCATTTATTTGCCAGGTTTTATAATTTAGCTTTCTGCACAAGAACATTCGTATAGATTCATGGCAGGATCTGAAGGTGGTTAATAATGAAGGTACTACAATTGGAATGAAAGAACATTAGTTATTATGCTAAGAACATGTTGCTGATGTGAGTGTGTTTGGTCCTTATTTTTATATTTTGCTGATCTTTGTTGGTATTTGACTGACTGTGCTGAAACTGTTATCGGCCACCACGGAAAGGCAATATATGCACTAAATCAGTCCCCTGCTTAAATATGGGTTGGATCCCAGGGGCCTGTACTTGCTGGCTTAGCCCTATCACATCTATGCCAAGGCATCACCAAAGGACAGACTGTACCTTCAAAAACTGGTGCTCAGAGGTACACTGCCTCTGAACATGGAAGTTCTTCAGTATCGCCGTGAGGGCTGAGGGACAGAATTCCTCAGCTCGATGCATCTGCCCAGTCCCCTTCTTATTAGCTGCAGGAGGAGGACTTTGCTTGCCTGTTTCCCAAAAGCATCCCTGGAGCACCCCCTTCAGGAGCTTTCCACAGTCACTCCTGAGCAATGGTCATCACTGCCCAGAAGCCCCCTCCTTTGGAGAAGAGCAAAGAAAAGAGGCAGCAACCAGCCACCAAGCACTCACCTGGGTGCCACACAGCTCCTGGTGCTCAGCACCCACCGCTCCGCGATCCTGCTCCCCTCGCAGACGGGATGCCCATCTTTCAGCACTGTGGCAAGCCAGGCCCACGCCGCCTGTCTGTTTCCGTTCTGCGTTCCAGGCTTGCTTTGGTCTTTGCTCACACTAGCCAAGAGGGAGAGCTGAGGGGGTTTCACCAGGCAGAATCTCCAAAAATCTATGGTGGGCAGAGGGGAGAAAAGAAATCAGCCCATGTGCCAGGAGCAGCGGGGTTTCTTCTGGCTCACTGCTATAGTCAGAATGTTTAAACCAAACACAAAACTGCAGTCTCTTTTGAGAAAGCCCCTGAATCTTGCGCATGAATGGAGCACATCTGAATACACAAAGCTGCCCTCAGGCTACGGATTGTGGCCAGCCCACAATCTTCTGGTCCCCGGGCCAATATGCCAAGCGCTGCTCCCTTCCCCCTGGGGTACCAGCTGCAACCACTTCACCCTGCCCCCTAGATTCAGAAAGGAAGAGGGGAATGGAGAGGAAGTTTGTGCTGAGATGTTCTAGCCCACCACTCTCTTTTCCTCTGTTTCCTTCTTCCTTTCTGAATCCAGAGAGCAAAATGAGGAGGGGCAATAGAGGGAGGTGCCTCTCACCAATCTTCTTCCATCAGCCTCATGGGTGGGGCGGGCCCTGCCATGGTCCTCCTCACCCAGTGTTACCTGACTGATTGACAACAGGGCTCTGAGGCCAGAGACCCCAGCTAGCCCAGCCCTGCTCCCTTTCAGCTGGAGACTTTCTGTCCACAAACTGCATGCTTTCCCCTGAGTTGTGCTTCCTCCCGGGGCTTTTCGGGTGAATGCACACAGCTACCGTTCTGCTGAGTCTATACTGACCTTGGGGCCATCGAGCTATGACTCTGACTGGCAGCAGCTTGCAAAGGTCTTTTGCAGCCCTGCTGACTGAATCCCCTCTCTTGCCAGAGAGAAAGGGACCTTCTATGTACATTGCCATGTGTTATGATGAATACAGATGTTACTGCAAAGTGTCGCCCATTCCCAAGTAGCACTTCTCTTTGGTGTTGCAACCGGTGCAAGTTCTTTCCCCGCTCATGGACCCTAAGCTCAAGCATCACAGCATCTGCATGCCAGGGAAGGCATCACCTGCTGAACTTCTGCATGACTCAAAGGTGTTCAAAGCACAGGGGAAAAGCATTGTAGTTGCACAGGTGACAGGCAGGGGGAGGCTCTGCCTCAGTGCCCGTGAATGAAGCTTGTGTGTGCAGATGGTCCCAGGTTCAATCCCCAGCAACATTGTCAGGGAGGGCAGAGAAAAGACCCCTGCCAGATATCCCGGAGAGCTGCTGCCAGTGTGAACAGCACTAGATGGGATGCACTGGTGCTTGGGGGAGGGGGCACCAGTGGGGCAGGACCACTGATGTTACGGCTCACCTTCCACTTGCAGGCTTTTGGTGTCCACCAGGGCTCCTGGTTTGTCCTGCATTTCCTGGTAGCCACGGATCATTTCTTGGGTCATATTGGCAGGGTTGAGAATTGGTTCTTGCGTACCGTTGCTAAACCTCAATACAAAATACGCTCTGAAGGGGTCAGGCCTGGAAAGAAACTGGGATGGAAAACAGCCAAAGAGACTCTCCGACCCAACCCATGTTGCCTACCTGTGTGTAGTGCAGAGAGAGTGAGAGAGTGTACATATCTCCCCACATAATGCTAAAACTTGGGGTCATCCAATTAGAGTGACGGGCCATAGATTCAGGGCATACAAAAGGAATAATTTCATCATGCAGCATGTCATTGCCATATGGAACTCATTGCCACAAAGTGTGGCAATGCATCTGACTTAGGTGGCTTAAATACATAAATGAATCAGAAATGGGCTACCACTGTCACTGGAGAGCAGTAAGAGGCTAACAATGTCAGAGTTCAAATGCCCCTTCAGCCACAAAGGTTAGTCCTCTTTTTTTTTTGCAGGTAGCATCAGCGCACATGGATGGCCCCAAACAAATCATATATGTTCAGTGGTTTTATAAGATTTCTTAGCCCTTCTTGTGTTCCTCTATTTCAGTGATTTTCAGCAGACATGCCATGGCACATTGGCGTGCCATGAAAGGTCCACAGGTGTGCTGTGGGAGTTTGGAGCACAGCAGCTGAAAATTTCCTGGTTCGGCAACTGGGTTTTGAGGGCAACTGTCTGTAGTAACAAATTGTCTGTCTCTCTTCCTCTGCTGGCTCTTACTACAGATAGCTGCCGCAGAACAGAGAAAAATCTCCCGGAAGTGACATCACAAGAGGCGAAGACCACAGAGGTTAGTGTGCTGTGAGGCAAAAAACATTGAAAATTGTGGTTCTATTTTGTGTGTCAGCCGTATCTTTCCTCATTCTGGCCCTGAACCCCTTCACAGGAGCAGACGAGACCAGATTGCAATCCTAGGATGTTTGCTCTGCCCCAGATCATTCCTGTCCTCTTGTACTTTGTGAAATAAATGTCATGCGCAAGGGTTGTGTAATAATGATAAACACAGTGAACTGCGCTGAACTGGTTGGCCGGAGCGAACCATTCCCAGTAAGTTGCAGGGCCCGACCGCCACTGTGTCAACTCTGCAAATGAATTGCCAAAGCTCCCAGCGCCTCTGACCTGTGTGGGGAGCAACACTGGCAACATCCAGCAGCTCTCTCTAAGGCCACTGCCTCGACCACCCTTCCAGAGGTGACCCAACCCTGCTGCAGGTGAGCTCCAAACAGTGGAGACATTAGAAAGCAAGCAGAGATGTGTTTTCTTTCTTCAAATATTGACTCAAATACCTACTTCAGCGCCACTATGGAGGCCCCCCGATACATCCGTTTTAATGCGCTCTGGGCAAACATGTTACTGATCTGTAAGAAAGAAGAAAAGGGGTGGGAGCGAAAATTTGATCAAGAACTATTATGAAATAATATAGTATTTATTATTGAACGTGCCAATGTTGGGAATGGCTGCCAAGCTGGAGGCATTCCCAGACTCATGGAGGGGCAGATGATGTCATAAGGGGTCATTCAGTGATGCTGCACATTGCCAGCTGTTGATAGACGCCTCCCCCCCCCCAGGGGGCACCAAGGTCATTTGGCACCCAGGACCCGTATATTTTTAGCACCCCCCCCCATGACAAAATTATTTGCAGTAATAATAGTCATGACACAAAATGAATAACAATAATGGCCAGAGAAGAAGCACAGACAGTGAACAGTTTCTTTTGAACTCTCTCTGTTTGCCTACAGACTTTGTAAGTCTATTTATATTTATACGTAACTTTGTATATACAAGCATACCAATAAATAACTGAAAAATAAGTTTAAAAGAAATAAGTTTTCTTCTTGAAAAAAAGGTTTAAGCATCCTGGGGCCGGTTTCCCGGACCCCCCTTGCAGCCTGGCATCCAGGGCTGGGGGCCCCTCAGCCAGCCGCTTTGCACATCCCTGGCCTCCTGCATCCCTACAATCTGCGGGGGAGAAGGCAGGAGAGTGGCGGAGCTGGCAGGGGGCTGGATCAAGTGGGCTGCTCATCCGAAGATGGCCCTGCAAATGCTCTGGCCACAAGCCTGGCATCTGGCAACACTAGGAGTGTGACGTGTTTACAGAACCAGGGTTAGTGGAGTCAGGCTTGGCTGGAGCTGAGGCAAAACAGGGTTAGAGAATCCATGACCTGCAGGAGGCCAAGCTGGGATCAGGCACTCAGGACAGGAAGTAGACTTGAGAGGGGCGGTTCCCTGCAGTGCCAAGAGCAAGAACCAGCACTGGTGGCCTCCAGGATTCTGCCTTCTCCTGCTGCCTTGTCAGCCCGAGAGCCCCACTGAGTTGCTCTCAGGTGGTCCTGCTTGCCAACTTTCTCCAGCCTCCTTGGGCTCCCAAAGGCGCTAGCAGCCCCAGTGGCCTCCGCTGGTTCATTCCTGGCCTTCTTGGTTTTCTAGGCAGCTGGAGTGTGAGCCAAGGAGGACACTCTGATGACCTGCTGCTGGCTGACGCATGCACGCACCTGCTCTTATCTAACCTACTCTGCAACAGGAACTTTGGACTCTCTCTGAGGCCGCTCCCAATTTAGCAACAGGTGTCAGTTGAGTTCAGGATATGGCAGGAGAGAGCAGCGGACCCGGTTTGAGCCTGGCAGTTGAGCTTCTACATTGCAAGGAGCGGCTGACCACGCAGGCAGAGTCCTCGGGACTTTATTTTTTATTTGTTGTGACATTCTTTTCCTGCCCTTTTCCCAAGCTCCAGGCAGTGTACATTGCTATCAACCTTTCCTTTTATGCTCACAACAATCCTGTGGAGGAGACCGGGAGCTGCTCCTCTGGAAATTCCCTCTTCATCACAGGCAGACAAACCCTGGCATCCATTCACCTCCTTGGCCAGTGGTTCATGTTGGGGGGCAGGGGGAGAAAAGAGAAAGAGAGGTCCCAAGCCTTGATTCTGTTTTGGGAGGTTTGCCTTCTGATCCTGCGTTGGGGCTACTCAGAGTGGGCTCTGCTCAGCTCAACTACATTCCACGATCTGCTGGAGTTGCAAACATCAAGCAAAACTGTGCATCTTCAACAGTCTCCCCTGGGGCACCGCAGAACGCATGGAAGGGCCTTCGACTGAGTGGCTCCCTGGTGCCATGTGTGTGCATGATTTACAAAGGAGGAGAGGAAAGGTTGCTTCCCCAAGGGGCTGCCTGACCCAAAGGAGGGGAACGGAACAGAGGCCGATGTCAACAAGGGAAGAAAGCGAGGGTGCAATTATTTCAGTCTAGCCCTGCCGTGCAGACTGACTGGCGGCAGCCCTACAGTCCTGTTGCAGGGAATGCTGCAGTTGGCATGGACTGAGCTGGAACAGTCTACGTGGCTCTCAACTGGGGGTCCCGCCTGCCAAATACCACGTCAAACCATTCACCCACCTAATCCAGCCGTGTGCACACTCGGACTGGCAGCACCTCTCCAAGGCCTTGCCCTGTCCCTGAAGCTTGTTAACAGACATTGGCCATTGAACATGAGACCTTCCGCATGCGGAGCATGTGCTCTCCCAATGACCTCTGACCCCCAAGACACAGCACCTCTTATGAGCTTTTGTGCCATGTATCACAGACTCCCTGCATTTCACAAGCAGGTACAGAATAATCCTAATTAATTACAGACTTCTCATCTATACAACAAGTCCTCATTTCAGGTGCAAAGGATTAAGCAGGATCTTTGCTGCAAGGATTAAATTCCACTCCTGACTCCTTCCTCCTGTCAATTGTCTCTCACTACAGATGTATTTCACGTGTGCCTAGGGCTGATCCAAGATCTCTTGGGGCCTGGGAAGACGGTGAAATGCTGCCTCCCCTTACCTGGTTATGTGACAGCCTCTGCTCCATTCACTCCCTGGATTGGAAGAGAGGAAGATGGTGTGGAAGTGTGGAGAGGAGAGTGGTAGTATAAAGTGTTGCCCTCTAGCCCACCACTCTCCTCCACACTTCCCCCTTTTCCAATTTAACTGCCTCAGGAAGTCCACAAGCAGGGCATGAAGGCAGTAGTTCCCCATAACGTTGCCTCTCAGAAACTGGTATGTAAAGGTACACTGCCTCTATAAGAGCATAAAAAGAGCCCCACTGGATCAGGAGAAAGGCCCATCTAGTCCAGCTTCCTGTATCTCACAGTGGCCCTCCAGGTGCTTTAGCAAGCATACAAGGCAACAAGATGCCTGCATACTGTTGCCATTCTCTTGCATCTGGTATTCTGAGACAGCCCACTTCTAAAAGCAGGAGGCGGCACATATCCATCACGGCTTGTAAAGTGTGATGGACTTTTCTTCTAGAAATCTGTCAAATCCCCTATGAAAGGCATCCAGGCCAGACACCATCACCACATCCTGTGGCAAGAAGTTCCACAGATTAATTTCACACTGGGCAAAAAATCTTTTTTTACT
Organism: Lerista edwardsae; assembly: GCA_029204185.1. NCBI lineage: Eukaryota > Metazoa > Chordata > Lepidosauria > Squamata > Scincidae > Lerista > Lerista edwardsae. The sequence continues at coordinate 2,144,605 of JAJKFI010000106.1, read as the reverse complement.
TGTCCTAAATAAATATGCTCTGAATATGGAAGTTTCATTAAGTTGTCACTGTCATTATCCATGAATACAGATGTCTCCTCCTCAGTGAAATAGTCTAACACAGTGGTATTCAAACTTTTTAGACCAGGACCCACTTTTTAGAATGGCACTTGTGTTAAGACCCACCAGAAGTGATGTCATTAACCTGGAAGTGATGTTGTGGCAGGAAGTGACATCATCAGGCAGGAAGTGCTGCCATAATAAAATGACACTCCAGAAATGCAGATTGGCATTCTAGGACTGCAGCAATTGCTCAACCGTGAAACATCTCTGACAGCAAGCAAGAGCAGGGCAAAATATGATGTAAAAGCACTGAACTAAAAACAAAATTTAAAAACTCACTTGAAAATTCAAACTGTTAACACTCGCAAAAGGAATATAACAAGAGCAAGGTCTGCAATTTCCAAGATGGCTGCTCCCAGCTTTCCATGACTCACCTGACATCAGGTCGCAACCCACCAAGTGGGTCCTGACCCACAGTTTGAATAACACTGGTCTAACACCTTTTAGTGCTCTCTGACTCTGCTCTCTGAGCCTTGTGGCATCTTGTGGCAGCAAATTCCATTTATCAAGTGTTGTGTAAAGAATTTCACGTTTTGTCTTGAATCTGCTCCATTCCATTATTTGACCCTGAGTCCTGTTGTCATGAGAGAGGGAGAAAAGCTCTGCACTCACTTTCTTCTTGTTCTGCATAGTTTTATAAACCTGTTGTGTTTCACCCACCCCCAAATGCTTTTCTTCTTAAAAGCCCCAAGCACTCTAGTTGTTCCTCACAGAGTTCGCACTTTTCGTTAACATCTGCTCTGGTTCTGTTCTTGAATGGCAGCTTCATAGGCCAAAATTAAGCATGAATTGTTATTTTTTAATAAAAAAAGAGATGTGGAAAACGTCACCTGGTTAATTTCTGCCTGTCTAACTAACAACAGTATGAAGAGACTTTTAAAAATGACCAAAGATGGCACACTGGTTTGGAAAAGCCTCCAACATGTTCAGCTGAAACATACCCTTGCACCAGGGAAAAAACAAACAGTTCTGTAATTTTGCAATAAAAACTGGTTGTGAACAGTACCAATTGGCTAGCACCTAGGCCATCACCAAGTTGCCTCTTCCAGGCCCCCACTTTGAAGCAATATTGCCTAAATGTTTTAAAATGTTTCTGTTCGGTTTGCAATGAAGGGAAGAATGAAAGTACAAGAGAATGAGCATACATGCAGCACCTTTATAGGATATGTTTAAAGTTGCGGAGTGTGTCTGAAAAATAGAGGGAGAAGAACAGTATGGGTAGCACTCAATGAGATATCATCTGTGGCTGTCACACAACTTGCAAAGCCAGGAGGAAGCATACTAGGTTGAAACAGAAGACATGAGTGATAAATGTTTGGGATATTCAGGTGTGGTTATCAGTGGGAATGGCAGTGTCTCCCCCCCCCCGCCTCCCCAGTTGCTAGAAGGGTGCTCTCTCTTCTGTTTCAGCGGTGGGAGGAAGAGGAGGAAGTCGTGGGGCATGATCAGTTTCCAGCATTTTTGTCAAGGGCACTCATGCGCTGCCGGGTCCATGGTGCTTGCGGATCAGCGCAGTACAGATCACCCCTTTTCGTTTTAAATCTGCAAAAGAGAAAGGAGTATTCAATGTCCAGTGAGACATCTGAATGGAGGCAACCCTCTGCTTTGGAATGGCCTCTGCTCCCAGCTCTGGAACCTTCTCCTAGATGCCAATTGCAAGGGCCTCAGCCTCATTGTCCCAAGCCCCCAGGAACCTTTCTTAGGGCGCAATCCTAACCTTGAATTAGAGGTAAAGGTTTCCCCACGATCGAATGGTCTAGTCATGACCGACTGTAGGGGGCAGTGCTCATCTCTGTTTCTAAGCCTGTAGAGCTGGCATTTGTCCGAGGACAAGCTTCCGTGGTCATGTGGCCAACATGATCATACGCCAAGGCGCACAGAACGCCATTACCTTCCCACCAAAATGGTACTATTTGTCTACTCGCATTTTTATGTGCGTTCGAACTGCTAGGGTGGCAGGAGCTGGGACCAGCAATCGGAGCTCACTCCGTTGGATGGTCTCGAACTGCCAATCTTCCGGTCAGTAGCTCGGCGGTTTAACCCGCAGTGCCACCACGCCCCTAATCTTGAATTAAGCCTATTTAAAAGATAGGTGAACATTAAACAAATCTCTTTTTTACCTTGTTCAGCAAAGCCACTGATGTTCCCCTATCTTTAAAAAAGCGTCCCCAGTATCCACAATTTCAGGTATCCATGGTGGGGTCTGGAACGCAACCCCAGTGGATACCAGGGCATGCCTGTACTGTAATCCCCAGGTTGCAGATGGGAAAACTGAAGATGGATGTCAGAAGCAAAAATCAAATTCCTCTGACTTGTAGAATGATACCAGTGAAGCAAAGAATAGTGTGGTAAGGACAACGTTCTCACATGGTGGCTGGTGATTGCATTTGAGAGCATCCTTGCCCAACACAATGGACCTAGGTGTGAGCCAGGCGGGCCAAACGGGTGTGCCCAGAAGCCAGCTGCATCACAACAAAGCTAACCTTTGCCATTTTGGAATGCGCGGAAGGATGAATACACTTGTATACTCACATGATAGCTGGCAGGATGCATCTGTCACTGCTTTGCTCATAGGATGCCAGGATCTTCAGTGGGAGTACCTGTTGGTTGTGGCTGGTGCAACAGGTGCCCAGTGCACTGGGTCCAACTGAAAAACAGGAGGGAATGGGAGTTGCGCTGTGAGTTGGTCTTCCTGGGGAATGGATCCCTCCCGCCATATATGTCCCCTTCACAGACAGGGATGGAGCAATCAGTGGGTGAGGAACCTCTGTCGGGGGTTGAACAAGTTCCAATGCCCAGAGCAAGCCCCTGACTTGAAGGTCTGGAGCAGCAGCTTCCACCCAGTAGATGGGTGCATAAGAGGGACCCCAAAAGGTGCCTGGGGAAGACCAAGGGGTGGTGCTTCAGAGCCCAATCCTATGCTTATCTACTCAGAAGTAAATCCCATTATAGTCAATGGGCTTACTCCCAGGTGAGTGTGGATACGATTGCAGCCTCAAATTTCACCTGCCAACTGCCCCGTCTCTCCTTTAATTTCATGTGAAGATACCTTGCTGGGAGCTGGAAAAACGAACCCAAGTTTGTAAGTAGCCAACAATGAATACAGTGGGATTGTTGATCATTGTGAAAAAAATGAGGTCCAGTCTCAGGGCTGAGGGTCTATATGGGGTGGAGATGGGGCTATTGTTTGGTGGCAGGGCCCCAGATTTCATACAGAAGGTCTCAGGCACAAACCCTGGGAGGCTTCTCCAGGGAAGACAGGAAATTATCAGGGCCGCTGCCAGTTTGTGAAGACAGCCTTGAGCTGGATGGGTCAAAGATCTGACTCAGCAGATAGCCTTCTGTGAAGAAGTGAGATCTGCTGAGTCAGACTTTTGGCCATCCAGTGAAAGTGACCAAGGAAAAGGCAGCACTGGAGTCTTCTGTTCTCAGGAGCACACTCTCCAGATGGACTAGATGTCCAAATGCTGTCATTGGTGTTGTCACCATTGCTCTGATAGCCACCAGCTTGCCTACTGGTGCAGTTATTTCTTGGGAGATCAGTGAATTTGAAAGTTGCCTTAGCTGAGCACATAACAACACAGTGGTGTTGGAAGTGCTTTCCAAAGTGGAAGGGCCCCTTCTCTGGTCAGCAAAGGTGCCTTCCAGTCTGCTGGTCCTCACTGTCCTTCCATTCACCAGAAAGGAACAATTTTGGCTCCTCCTTCAAACTGGTTCAGCCTCTGCTGGCCTGATTAGCACTTGGCTTGAGCTGCCTGAAATCAGTGGCAGTTTGGGGGCAGAAACAGCTGCTGTCACACACACAAACACCAAAGTGCTGCTCAGCTGACATAGCTCTTGGGGTGGAGGTTGTGTGTGCTGCTTCCCCCCTAAAAATGTGGTGTGATGGAGAGAAAGAGAAAAGAGAACCCGACTCACGGAGGTAAGGTCTTCGGTCATTCTGAGCCTGAGCCTGGGAGAAGAAAGCAGCAGTGACCAAGAGGATGGCCAGGGCAGCCACGGAGGTTGTCCTCATCTTTGCAGTCCACGGAGGCCAAAAGGGGACGGGCAGAGGGGCAGCAGGCACTGGCACAGGTGTCCGTTCCACACTCTCCTCTCCTCTGCTTCAGCCGCGGGGCCCTGCTTTTTACAAGCAGAGGGGTGTGGAGATTTGCTTGAAAGATAAGCATCTAATTCCAGAGAACTAACGGCAAAGTCCACCCAAATTTGGAGAAGTGCAACAGCGGCCACAGGAGATTCGGCCTGGGCTTGCAAAACAGGTGGCGATTGTGCAATCGGTGGCAAGCGGAACAGGTGCCGAGGCCATCGACTTCTTTTTGACCACAGCAAAATCTCAGGTGCAGGAGCTTGGGGAGTACAGGAGATGGCTCCAGGGTGGAACCACAGCTGAGAAGGCCCTGAGACCACCGTCCGGCCTGGGGGCTGCTTCTCAAATGCTGTTTTCCCTTGAGGAGTGTATTGCACCACGTAGGAAAGTATGTGTCCCCAGAATGTACATTGGCATTCATGTCACCTGCTGGGCCGGCACCAACACCCCACCCTGCTAAGCCATTACCACAGGCATGGCTTAACAGATCAAGAGGTGGAGCCTGGCACCGCACATACACATCCTTGCTAGCCCTCTCCTTTGCTCGCTGGCTCCGAAGCCCTGCAAGACCCCAACAGGTCTAGGGGAAAGGGTTGCCAGTTGGCCCAAATGAGCCTTTTCCACCAGGCAACAACAGGCTGGTGGGCAGGCACTGGTGGACTTTTTCCTGAGGAGCTCCACATCAAGGCCAGATTTCCCCCCTATTTTTCATGACCAAGCAGTCTTTTGACACCACCTGGCTATGATCACCACCCTATGATGTAATCAGGCTTGTGACATCATCCTGGATATCTCAGGTATGATTTGTCAATCCTGTTTCTACTGCATCACTTTTGTGCATGGTATGTCCCCATGAATCAACTGCAGTGCTTGAAAATACTGTCCCCTAAGGACTGAATCCTGCACACCTGACCCTCCTCTTGCCCTTTGACCTGACTCGTGTCCTGCAGATCTTTAACCAGCCAGGCTCCACCTCTTGATCTGTTAAGCCATGCCTGTGGTAATGGCTTAGCAGGGTGGGGTGTTGGGCTTATATCAGCCCACTGTTTGATGGCCCTGGCCACCACGGCATACATCTGAACCAGCTTCAGGAAATGTGCTACACCAGGGGCTGAATGACTTTTGAACCACAAACCAGATCACTTGTGATCACTTTCAGATCACTTTCAAATCTGAAAGACATGGGGTATTGTGTGGCTTTTCAGTAACTGGCATTGTTTGAGGAAGGGGATGTTTGTTTGGCGTGAGGGAGGTCCCAGGCATCTCCAGCTCAAAAGCATCACAGAGTGCTGGGATGGGATTGATGCTGAGCCACTGCTGGTCAGACAAACCTGAGCCAAAAATGTCAATCCACATGTGGCAGCCTGCTTCATGCATCCTAGGATTGATGGTGGGGAGGCGAGAGCTCTTTGGCAGAGGCAACCTCCAGCGAAAAGGACCTCAAGCCGCAACAGGCTCTCAGTCAAAGACCTTGGAGAGCTGCTGCCTGTTGGAGTAGCTGATGCTCACCAACACAGACCAAATGTTTGACTCTGGTCTACCAGCTTCAGCCGCATAGTTTTGATTACTGACCAAAATGTGGACTACAGGTTCACATCTTCACCCCAGACTGCCTGGAGGGCTGGCATTCAACAAGCAAAGAGCCCAGGCTCTTGCAGTGGGAGAACCTCCAACTGCTCTATGTCTCTTCACCTACCCAGGCCTCTTCTAGGTGAAGCTCAGTGGAAGGCAGTGAAACCACAGTCTTCCATTCCTGCTTAGAGATGTTCTGCTCTTTTGTAACCCCAGAAAAGGATGTTTCAGCGCCGGGACTGCAGCCTTTCACTTCCTCACCTGGTGCAATTCCAAAACCCTTCCAATGTGGGTGGCTGCCCTCTGCTCCCTCTGCTTATTTCTCTTGCCAATAAATGTCCACACACCCCTCAATCTCTTCATATGAAGAGGAGGTGCCACCATTCTCCAGGGAGTTCTACCACGAGGGAGTCTGAGTATCCGAGCAACATATCAGACAGAACACAAGGGAGGATGCCTGGGATGAACACGTCCTTTTTCTTGACATACAAAAAGTGGGAACTTGTTCTTCTCCCAGGGCTTTTCCCTCACCCCTCTCCTCATTCTGTCCTCAAGGTTAGGAGGGGGAAGGAATATGCCTTCTCCAAAGGTAGCAACACAAAGGTATTATGATGAGATTCAGGAAGCCTGGAAAGCCAGTCTCTGTGACCACATGTAAGAGAAGATTTGGGGGTGGGGGTTTGAGAGAAAGACAGGCCCTTGCGGTTGACATCCAGGAAGGACTTCCCAGCTGTGAGCTGTCCTAAATTCAGCGTTCTCCATTACAGATGAATCAAGAAAGATAGATGGAAGATCTTTGCCATTCCCCAAGTGCAACGGTCAATGAAATGGTGCAATTACAATGGTCAATTAAACACTTGTTTTAAAAATGCATTAAAATCTCATTTATAGGAAAATTTATGAAGTAAAGGGGCGGGTAATTAGGCAGCTTGCCCTGGACCCAATGCCAGCTCTCAACAGCCCTGGTTTTCAAACACCTGTACACATTGGTCACCTCCCTTAGAACTGACCACTTCCTTTGGTTACTATCTCCGCCACTACCAGAGAGATAGCATAGAGGGAAGTGGGGGATGGGAACTTTCTCAGATATCTACACAGGTTGCTTTTGGAGGTTAGCACATCATGTCTTCTGTTGCAATCATATCTACTATCTTCCCATCACACTTTAGAGAAGTTACATTAAATACAGACTAACAATCTTTTAAAGAAGAGCTGCCAATATACATTGTGTACACAGTACATTGATTCTTCGTATCATTGATATATCATAGAGATTTATTTATTTGTAAGATTTATATCCCACCTTTTTCATGCCAAAGCAAATGCCCAAGGCAGCTTACAGAGCTACATAAAAAGTACACTGTTACACAATAAGGAGAAAACATCAAAAACAAAGTTTTTACATGGATTTTAACAGTAAACCCATTTTACAGAATAGTTATACAAATGCTTTGGGGACTGGGAGCAAAGAGGCATTCTAGAGATGTCAAAACAGCCAATTGGTGCTGCCTAGGGTTTGGTGATGTCATTTGGTACTATTCCCAACTGCAGTGATGGTGACATGGGTGCTAGCCAATAGGTGCTGTCCAAAAGTATGCGGTGTTGTTGTTGTTGTTGTTTTCTAGTATTGCTTTGCTAAAGAACAAGTGCTGCTATAACCTTTCAAGGAGGAGATGGAGAAAATGAACCCAAAGACAGAAAGCAGAGACTTCAATTATGTGTAAGTGTAGATGGGTGGAGAGCTGAAAATTGGAGTGTTACACAAGCAGCCCTTAGTTCCGGTTGTGAAATACTGGAGGGTATGATATGGCAGGAACAGGAGGCAAGACCTGCCAATCCTCTAATTGTTTACACTTGAGAGCTAGTGCAGCATAGTGGCTAAGTCCGAATCAGGGCTTCCTTGGTTCTAAGCTTGCCTCTGCCACTCTCTGCTTCGGTCTTCCCTGTCTGGTTTCAAGATAAAAAGTAGTCACTACATTATCCAAACAGAGGCACGTGTTACCCCCCACCCCAATGTGCAAGAGACCATTTGCCCCATAGCCAATGTTTGCACCTTTGAAGGAATGGCTTTAGCACCCGTCTTTCTGTTAAAGGTAAAGGTTTCCCCAAGACCGAATGGTCTAGTCGTGACCGACTGTAGGGGGTGGTGCTCATCTCCGTTTCAAAGCCTGTAGAGCCAGCGTTTTGTCCAAGGACAAGCTTCTGTGGTCATGTGGCCGGCATGACTATACGCCGTAGCACACGGAACACCGTTCCCTTCCCACCAAAGTGGTCCCTATTTATCTACTTGCATTTAGGTGCTTTCGAATTGCTAGGTTGGCAGGAGCTGGGACAAGCAACGGGAGCTCACTCCGTCACGCAGTCTTGAACTCCCAACCTTCCGGTTGGAAAGCCCAGCAACAGCAAATTAACCCGCCGCACTACCACATCCCTGTTAGAAGCATCTAAATTACAGGATAGTTTGATACCCAGTGGCCTGGAGTGCCCAAGGAAAAGAGAGCATTTACTCAAGGCCATGGCCACTCCAAAAAAGCATCATTCAGCTTTGGCTTCTGTTGAAGGAGAGACCAACCTGCAGGGAGCCACTTTTAAGAGTTAAAGAACAGTTGGTCCCTGGTAGCACTCCCCTGAATACCACTTCAGATGTTTCATCACAGGCAATACCTCTGAATGTAATCAATGCTACTGAGTCAAAATGCAGGGAGGGCAAAACAGGCATAATGCCTAGTGGTAGAGACAGCCCTCTTGCCCTTCCCTCTTCCAACTGGCTGAGAATTCAGTAGGTCTTTGTTGCCACCACCAAGGTGGGGAAAAGCCAGACAGAGAGAGGCCACCTTGGAGGCCTCCATTCCTGATCTTTAAAGGGGTTCCCAACATCTGGGAAGTCCCCAACTGTGCAAACACCAGGGCAAATAATAGTAAGGGCCAACGGGGCTAGGAAAACATCATAACTCAGAGATTGAGGAACTGGAACCAACAAGGCAACAAAGAGCAACAAAGAGTAGAGGAGTATTTTAAAAAGTTGAATAAACAAGGTCTAAATAAAAGGATGATTCAAAGCACAAAACGTTGGTCAAAAGAATGCATGGCTGTCTTAAAATAGGGTTTAGCAATGTTGGCTGAAAACTTGAAAGACAAATTGAAAACGAAATAAAATTGCTGAATACAAGTTGCTAGATATCTTCCAATTTTTAGCTATTCACATTGTCCAAGAAAAAGGGGAAGGGGGTCCATTCCAGAACCCCAACAAAGGGGGGCAGTGAGTCTTTTGCTAATGAGTGAGCATGGCACATCAGTGAGACACTAGAGGCAGCACCCAAATGCAGCTCTGTGCATGCCCCTGAGAACTTGTGTTTTCAATGTCAAGGGTTAGCTGGCCACCCTACTTTTTTACCTGGCTAGCTGGGCTTGGCTGCCAAAATGTCAACAGGAAGGTTGGCCAACTTCCTTTGTCTTTGCGTAAACCCAGATAGGATGACAGCAAGTTCCCACAGTACTTGTCGAGGGAGCCATGTACAATGTACACAGGACTGAAAACAAAAACAAAGACAGGCTTACTGCAAGAAAGTGTATCAGCCACTTTGTGATGCTGGGACACCACAGAAGCTTGGAGGGGGAGAGTTAGAAATGTCCGAAAATAGCAAAAATGAGGGGTAACGCGAAGATTTCGACGCCACTTTGCAAGACCAGCATGAATTGCAGAAGCAGCCACAACAGCCTTTTGCTTCCTCCCTGGGTGCCACCCAAAGATGTTTCTCCATCTCTGGGTTCTTGCTGGCCCCCCATTTTCAGGAAATGTTTATCTTTCAGAAATGTGAAATGTAGAAATGTGTCTCCACGCCCCTCCGGTCTCCCTTTAAAAAGGGCGTTGTTCAGAGCAGAGGGAAGGAGGTCGTGCAACAGGCACCCGCTGCCGGCTTCCGCCCCTCAACTGATCCAGATCTCGCCTCCACCACAGACCACAAAGATGAAGACCACCTCTGTGGTTGCCCTGGCCATCTTCCTGGTTGCCAGTGCTGCTGCCTTACCTAAGTCTCCAGCTAGGAGGTATAGAAGTAAGTCTGGCTCTCTTTCTCCGGATTGGGTCATAGTCGAGGTGGGACACTCGTGCCCTTCATCAGGACAGCTGCTGTCTTTCTTTCACATCTATATGGAGGGGATGTTCAAACCACACAACCCACAGATTTATGGGTTTCTGCTGCCATAGGCTGAGGTGGGCATGAGGAGAGAGCAGTTTGTGTAGAGAGGTGTGCGTGTCCCGCTCCTGAAAGGCTTTCTGCTCACATTTTTCCTCCCATGTGTGTGCTTGTGCCTCCCTTCTCCTTTCGAGGAGCTCGCTTTTGCTCTTTTGTACTGCTTAGCACCACCTTGAGCACAATCCAAACCTGCAGATGTGCTGGCAGAAATATAGATACGTGTGTGCTAGTGCACTTATGCTGGTGCAAGGCAGCTGACGCCGACCAGCGTAGGGCAGGTGCTGGTGCAAGTCACCCCAGGACCTTGGGCTGGTGTAACCCAGGAGCATCACTGTGCTGGTACTCCTCCTGAGCCCCTGCCTTTTGGGTAAGTTAGAATTGGGCTGCCCAGGCTTAGGGCGCTATCCTAACCTGGAGTTAGGCCTGCACAGTTAGGCCAGCAATATTTGGCCGGCACAAGGGACACCATAATTTATGTTTGGACTACTGTAGGAGTCAGAGAGGTCAGCACACAGACGTGCGCCATCTCCCCCTGACTCCAAGAGTGGTCCAAAGGCACTTTACGGTGGCCCTTATGCCAGTCAAACTTTGCTGGCCTAACTGTGCTGGCTTAACTCCAGGTTAGGATTGTGTCTTTAGTGGTCTGTGTGTGCCTTGCGTGTGCCTTCTTGGTTTCCCCTTCTCCCTACTGCACCGACATCTGGGTCTCTCTTGTCCTTAAATCTCAGTCCACTGAGGTGTGCCACCAGAAAATTGAACCAAGCTCTCTGGTTCAACCTTCCCCCCATCCCATATGTGCACACATTACACGCGTCCAAGAGCACACCCACGAACACCACACTGGAACTCAGCACTAGACTCGGAGCCCGTGCTGTGTGGAGTCATTAGAATGTGAGACTTGGGATGAGGGAATTCTGAGTGTGAATCACCGCTGGAGCCAGGAACCTCACTGGGCCACCCAGTGGGCAGGAAAACAAGGCCTTTGGTAGACTCTGCCACTCTTGCAGAAGTTGAGTTGTGCCATTTTATATAGCATGGGAAAATCTAGCCAAGCTGCATGCTGGAAAACAGGATGCTCTAGTAGCTCAGTGGTGAGCCTGTAGTGATTCCTACTTCTTTGCCTCCAAGATGGACAGCACAAAAAGAATCTGCTGAGCAGGGAGGAAAAAAACTATGACATCACTTCCCTTTCTCTTTCAGAGGGGCCTTTTGTGCCCCCTACCTGTTGCTCCCAGTATGCACCGAAGCCAGTTCCACTGAAGATATTGGAAGCCTATGGACACTCAAGTGCGGCATGCCCTCTGCAAGCTGTCGTGTAAGTAGCAAGATTGCTTTCGTTTGAAGAACATCAGACTCTGAGGGCGCAATCCTAACCTGCGCTGGAACAGGCCAGCTGGTTGGCCTGTGCTGTAGCCAGTGCAGGTTGGGAGCAGGCTGGAGCCTCCATGGGGCAAGGGCACATTTGTTCTCTTACCCCAGGGTGGGCACCAGCCACCCCTATGGGGCTGCTCAGATCTGCGCCTGCAGTATAGCAGGCGCAAGTCTGAGCACACTGCATGGCCCGAATTTGGGCCAGGGACAGGGCTGGGGACAGGGGATTGAATGTGGCCTAATGGCTACATCCACACTCCATCTCCCTCCCCAGGTTGCCTTGCCTGCCGGAATGCCCTTCCTCACCCCGTTCCACCCTCCATCCCACCCTCCCCCCACCCAGAATAGCCCTTGCATCAACCAAACGTGGCTGGCGCAGGAGCGGCTTACTGCGGGGGTGCTCCAGGACTGCAGGGCCAATGCAACTGCTTGCATCAGCCCTGCGCCAGAAGCACATCCTGCAGCCCTGCAGTAAAGCATATCTGTGCCAGCACTTGCCAACACAAGTGACTTGTGTTGGCCGAAGGAAAGGGGTTGGATTGCGCTGTGAAGAATTTTGTAAAATCAGCACATGATAAAATGGCCAAATGCGCGATATGTTTTTATTTATCTGGACTGGTAGATTTGGCCCATTTGAGATTTGGCTCAGTTTTGGAGCCAGGCAGGTGTCCTTGGTTGATTCAGGTTCAGTCTGTCAATCACTTGTTAATCTAAGCAGTCTCAGCACAGTCAAGAACCTTGATTTTTTTTTGCCTGAATGGACTCCATGCAGAGGTTGAAGTGAGCGAATGTCCATCAGGGCTGGGGCTAGGGATCTGAGGAGGCAATTTCATGAGGCTGACCCTTGGCGCACAGTGTGTTGCATGTAAGTTTTTATACCAGGCTCAGACCGACCTCTAACCTGTAATATTAGCAGGGAATTACATAGCAGGGTGGCACAGAGGCAGAAGGTCTGTAGGGCAACACATGGCACTTGCCCAGGGTGCCGTTTGTAGATGGACGCATGAGCTGCTGCCCAGAGTCACCCGCTTGCCCCTGTGTCCGGTTGGCTCTGAAATTGAGTGATTACAGACACTGGGGGTGTGGTGGGGCGGGGAAGTGGCGCTTGGGGCACAGTGATGCAGGAGGCGACATCATGACATCACCCCCACCTTAGGCACCATTAGAGCTTGTTACAGCTCTGGGGTGGCATAAGCCCCCCCCCCAGCCACCCACACCTCACCCTTAATTGCAAACTGGGGGTTAGGGTCTGTATTGGCAGCAGGATGTGTTACACTTTTTAAAATGTGTCAAAATTCAACTGAACGTTTTTCATACCAAAGGAGGCCTGACATGCACAGGAGCTTGTGCAGCAGAGGGGAAGGAAAACTGTATTGCTGATTACAATACCTGTATACAATGTTTCAACCAGAATGAATGGTTGAAGTGGTTAAGAGCGCAATCCTATACCCAGTGGTGTCATCTACTCACCAGTAGACGGTACGCTGGGCGGGACTTAGAGTGATCGACAGCCCGTCGACTCACTTCCGCTTTCTTCGCGCTCCCCGCGCGGCTTTCCCACGCCTTGGAGGGAGCGCCTGCTCGCCAGGGGGGATGGGTGGGGGGGGCACCGGGTGCCTGGGCGAGCAGGCGCCCCCTCCGAGGCGCAGGAAAGCCGTGCGGGGAGCGCGAAGAAAGCGGAAGTGAGTCGACGGGCTGTCGATCACTCTAAGTCCCGCCCAGCGTACCGTCTACTGGTGAGTAGATGACACCACTGCCTATACCCCCGTTGCGCCGTTGCTCTTGCCCTGGTCGAACTCTGTTGAAAACATGCCGTCAAGTGCATCAGCATCGGCGGTACGGCGCTGGACCAGTGCAAGCAGCAGCACCAATGCTCAGGCGCTGCAGCAACCACCAGCGGCACCAGCCTTGTGCTGGTTGAGCATCAGCAGCGCGCGGGCAGCGCTGGGCCTTGCCAAGGGTGTTCTAGAGAGGTGCTGGGGGCGTACCTGGGTGGCACAGTGGGCGGAGACAGGGGTTGTGATGCAGGACGGCCATAGTGCCAGATCCTAAACCCAGCCTCAGAGGCCCCGATTCGGGTCACTCCTGTGCATGTGCACCTGTGCCTGCAAAACAGCAGGCGCAGATCCGAGCAGCCCCATTGGGATGACTGGGCCTTACATGGGTGTAAGGGGAGAACTCCCGCTCAGAACTGCAGTAGTTACTGTCTCTTCTCTGGCTTCTGACTGGGTATGAAGTGCACTTTTCTCTATTGCAGATTTCTCACAGTCAAGGGTCGCCACATCTGTGCTGACCCCCAGGCCAAATGGACCCAGGAGCGCATTCATAGTCTCAATCTCAGAGGAAACTGACCATCACCCTCCAACTCCCCCACCCTAATGCACTGAAAGAGAAAGCACATGCCAGCTGCAACACACGGAGATAAGGACTAAGTTGGTCAACTGTGGAGCAATACCAGCATGTGTGTTAATAGGACAGAACAAACTATGCGTTCTGTGCCCATCATCTTCCCTTCCTCCTAGCTTTGTAGCTGGTGTGATAGACAATCATTATATAGCAAGGCTGCTGGGGCCAGGGATCAGTCTTGCCCCTTCCTTCCTTCTGCTTGACAATCTATTTTTAAAGAAGAGCCAGCTGTATACTTGGCTTATACGCTTGTTTTTCATATCATAAAAGGAAAAGGAAAACATTTAATGTACAGTTGCACAACTGCTTTGAAGACTGGGAGCAGGGAGGCATCTGGGGTACTAGGCAATTACTGCCTCCTGGAGCTGGTTTGCTGATGTCATGGCATTAAGTTGGTGATGGTCTGGGCACTAGCCAAAGGGTGCTATCCACAGTTATGTTTCTTTCCCCCCCCCCCCAGTATATCTTTAAATAAACTATTCTGGCTTTTAAAGAGAAGGAGGAGGTGCGACTGCACAGTCAATGAACCCAATATACGGAATAATCTACGGAAATATAGAAACTTCAGCTATGAATAATGTAAGAGGGGTGAAGAGCTCAGACTGAGAACCTCAGTATGATAATTGGGTTAATGCATAAGGATGTCTTGTTTGTGTGGGAAACATTGGGCAGTATCTCACACACAGCACATGCTGGGTTGTGTTTGGAAGGTTGTGTTTGTGTTTGGAGTGCAAGAGCCCCAAGGCGCAATCCTAACCTGGAGCTGGCCCAGGGGTGTTGCAAACAAGTGTTGCATTAACGTGCACCAGCCTCCCTGACTCCGAGAGCATTGCAAATGCACTTTACAGTGTTTTTGCAACACTCCTGGACCAACACAAGTGACTTGTGCGGGCCTAACTCCAGGTTAGGATTGCACCCCCACAGTTATAATAACATACCAAAGGTTGAAATCCTGCCCTAGTCATAGGAAATTGCCCTAGTCATAGATGCAGAGTGAATTGGGGATGTCCCTCTTTATTTTTATTCTGGTTTTGAAGTATCTGATTGGGCAGATTTCTCACTGAAACTAGTGGGAGTTGGAGCCTCTTGCCCTGAAGGCTCATGGTTACAGAAGTTTCAGTATTGGCAGACTGCCACCTATCAGTCTTTGTGGTTCTTATCCATCTGGTATTTTCTGATGTATTTTCAATCAGTGTGGTGTGGCACATTGGTGTGCCGTGAGAGGTCTGCAGGTGTGCCATGGGAGTTTGGAGCACAGCAGTTGACAAAACTCTTCTGGGTTCTGCGACTCTGCTTTTAGGGCAACTGTCTGTAGTAACAAAATGTCCCTCTTGCTGAGGAAGGACATACAATTTGTTCTGTAGACCAGTGGTATTCAAACATTTTAGACTGGGACCCACTTTTTAGAAAAGCACTCATGTTGGGACCCACCAGAAGTGATGTCATTAACCTGGAAGTGACATAATCAAGCAGGAAGTGCTGTCATTGTACCACAATAAAATGACACTCCTGAAATGCAAATTAGTATTCTTAGACTGCAGCAATTGCACAACCATGAAACATCCCTGACAGGAAGCAAGATTAGGGCAAGCACTGAACTAAAAACAAAATTTAATAAAACCCTCACTTGAAAATTCGAACTGGTAAGGTTCACGAAAGGAACATAGGAATAATAAGGTCTGCAGTTTCCAAGATGGCTGCTCCCTGCTTTCTGCGACCCACCTGGCATCAGGTTGTGACCCACCAAGTGGGTCCCAACCCACAGTTTGAATAACACTGCCATAGACTGTTGGCTTAGAAGCAGAGCCACAGTACTTGGAAGAATCTCCTGGAAGCTGGGAGTGACATCACAAGAGGCAAAGGCTATAGGGAAGACCATACAGACCAGTGTACTGTGAGAAGAAAAACACTGAAAATCACTGCTCTGAGGATAATTTAATAAAAGGGGGAACTTCCAGACGTGTGTGTGTGTGTGTGTGTTCTGCCTTAAGATTGTGGTGATGTTCCTTAACAGAACACAGTGAGAGAAGGGAGTTTTGATTTTCTTTGAAGAGTAGTGTCCTCCTCTTCCTTTTCCAATCATCCAAGCAGTGAAAGTGAGTGGACAGATAGATGTAAAGGGGGGGGGGTTTCGTGCCAATCTGCTGCCTGCTTGGAGGAATAATCGCTGGAGATGCCATGACGTCACTGTCTTGAAACTTCCGGATCAGACAATATGGCTGACTCAGATCGTGGAGAAACATTATTGGGCACCTAATTATGAGTTAATATGCAATTCCAAGGTTTAATGCCGCGTAATTATATTACTGAACATACCGGACGAAATGCCACTTGCTGTCTATTCAAACTCAGATTGCACTGTTTTGACAGACTTATTTTTTGAAATCTACACAAGCAGAAATAAAGTGTGAACGGGAAGGAAAGAAAAAAAGGGGAGGGTGGGCAAAAATTAGATAAATATGTAGGAAAATTACATTAAAATCTCTCAATGTATAACACAAGTAGTTGTCAATATGAGAGTAATTCTTTTTTTACTTCTACGCTATTGAGAGTACTTTTTTAAACTTCTACACTCACCCCCCCCCCCAATAAAACAAATTCTGTTAATGTTCAGAAGTTCGAAAATATTACCGTACAAAATGGAAGGCGGGAAAAAAAGTGTAAACGGGATGTAATGTGAATACATGAATCTTTCCGTGGAAATTAAATCCCATTTTTCGTGCAGCGATTCGCACACCCGTATGCAGAACACGCAGGCATTATTAACGAGGTAGATATTAACTTCTACAGTCATGCAGGGAGAGTTTTATTAGAGAATTCACGGCAATCCTCCTTGTTGGCGGCAATGATCTGTGTCAGCCATATTTGTCTTTCCACGGCTTCAAGAACGTGACGTCATGTCGGCTCCTGTTCTATTATTTCTCCAAGCTCGGTAGCAACGGGTCGCTCTGAGCGGATGCAGAAGGTGGGGCTGGGCTCGCCCACAGGCGCTGCAGTTCCAAAATGCGTCGCTTGGGGACTCCCTCGGGCATCCCCCCTCCCCCGCCGCTGCCTCAGGCGGATTAGATTCCCCGCGCCGAACCCAGCCCTTGGTGCTCCTGAGCCACGGGCTGCCGGCGAATCGTCAGGGGCGCCCGCAGGGTCCCAAAGGCCGGAGGAGGGGGCGCCAGTTTCGGGGGGGGCAGTCCCATTCAACCCCCACATTTCCTCTGGCTTCGGGACAGCGACAGCCCCCTCCCTTTCCTTCCTGGGGGCGCTGCTGGTGCCCAGCCTTTTTCCTCGGAGTCAGCCCTGGTTGAAAAAGAATCAGCCGGGCAGCTGCTGGACGCAGGCGCGGCAGGCAGCTTCTGAACTAGCCACAAAAGCACACGCGTGCCAAATGAATGCACTCAGGCTTGCGGTGGGAGAGTGTGCTGAATGCCCCTACTCCTCAGCGAGGAACAACCACCACCAAAAACACTCCATATAGCAAAAGGGCCACGCTGAACAGAAGGTGTCAGTCACCAAGGGAAACAGTACGAACTCTTCTGCTTCTATTCTTCCGACTTCAAGTTCTGCACCTTCAATATTATTATTAATGATTGTTTATATACAGTACCGCTTTTCAATTGAAGTCATTGAAAACTCAGTGGTTTACATATCAAAATAAATCAAGAAATGGTTCCCTGTCCCCAATAGGGCTCACACTAAAAAACAGAAGCAACACCAGCAACAGCCACTGCAAAAGATGCCATGCTGGTCTGAAGAGGGACAATTGCTTTCCTCTTGTTAAATGTAATACAGGACACTTTCTGTACCATGAAAAAGCCAGGTCTCTTCCTCAGGGGACTTGGGACCTGAATATTGCCACTTGGGAGAACTTAAGAACATAGGAAAAGCCCTGCTGGATTGGGCCAAAGGTCCATCTAGTCCAGCTTCCTGTATCATTCAGTGGCCCACCAGATGCCTCAGGGAGCATGCAAGACAAGATGTCTGCATCCCATTGCCACTCCCTTGCACCTGGCATATCAGAGATAGATAGGCTAGCTGTAAAACCAGGAGGTTGCACATACTCACCCTGATCTCCTTGGAGGAAGGGCAGTATAAAAATGTGAAAAATACAAATAAAAGAATTTGAACAGTTGGTGTGTTACAAAATGACAAGTGCCCATCTGCTTTTATTTACTCTGCATCCAGACAGACAGATTTGGCCATTGTGTTCTCTGGGAAGCAGCTAGATTCACTCCCTCAAATACCAATCACTGAAAACTCATATAGCCACCATCTAATTTTCCTTTCTATGGCATCGGTTCATGAGTTCTGCATTCAAATCTCACCACCACTCTCACAGTAAGTTTCAGCGCGGTTTCAGCGCCTGCCATGGAGGTGCTCGGGCCTCCGGGCGCGCCTGGCTAAGACTCAGTCCCATCTGTAGTATCAGGATAATATTATTGGCCTGCCTCCCAGAGGTGTTGTAAGTCTTTCTGAGGTCATGTAAGTAAAGCATGTTGGATATCTGGAAACAGCATGCTAGAATGTTTTGAAAAGAGATCTGGAAATCAATGGTTGGGCATTTGTGGGACGGGTGATAGGTTTCCGTGCTTGGTGTGAGTTCTTGCATGGTCTTGAATGAATTGGCAATTAGGGCGCAAGGCACTGGCACCAGGGCTACCATAAAGTATGTTTGGACCACTCTTGGAGTCAGAGAGGCCAGCATACAGATGTGCGCCATCCTCTCTGACTCCGAGAATGGTCCAAACGCACTTTACTGTGGTCCTTCTGACAGCCAGACTTTGCTGGCCTAACTGTGCTGGCCTAACTCCAGGTCAGGATTGCGCCCTCAGAAAGGGACCACAGAAAAGCCCCATTCTCTCAACCTCAGTCTTCCCCATCTGCAGTACAGGATAATAATACTGAGCTAGGCCATAGGGCTGTTGCAAGCCTTTCAGAGGCCATCATGTGACGCGCTCTCAGCATTTAGAAGCAGACTGTGAGGCGCTTACATAAGAACATAGGAAGAGCCCCACAGATAAGGCCCATCTAGCCCAGCTTCCTGTATCTCACAGTGGCCTACCAGATGCCTCAGGGAGCACACAACTAGATACCTGCATCAACTCCCCTGCATCTGGCATTCTGAGGTAGCCTACTTCTAAAGTATGGCGGTTGCATTATCCATCATGGCCTGTAGCCTGCAATGGACTTTTCCTCCAGAAATCTGTCTAGTCTCCTTTTAAAGGGTACCTAGGCCAGATGCCATCACCACCTCCTCTGGCAAGGAGTTCCACAGTTTGGTTACCCGCTGGATTAAAAAAAAATTCCTTTTATCTGTTCTCATTCTCCCATCACTCAATTTTAGTGGATGTCCCCTGGTTCTAGTATTGTGAGAGAGGGAAAAGAACCTCACTCTATCCATCCCATGCAGAATTTTGTAAATCTCAATCATGTCATGTCCTTCGTTGAGTCTGCCCTGCCTGCGAACAGCAGTTCTCCAGAATCTCAGGCAGGAGCCGCCCTTGGTCCTCCCTGGAGATATTGCCTGGGATGCATGTACTGTATGTAAGAAAAAGCTTTCCCTAAGATCGAATGGTCTAGTTGTGACCAACCGAAGGGGGCAGTGCTAATCTCCGTTTCTAAGCTGAAGATCAGGCGTTTGTCCGAGGACAAGTTTCCATGGTCATGTGGCCAGCATGACTATACACCAAGGCGCATGGAACAATGTTACCTTCCCACCAAAGTGGTACCTATTTATCTACTTGCATTTTACGTGCTTTTGAACTGCTAGGTTGGCAGGAGCTGGGACAAGCAACGGGATAAGCAATAATTTGCGCAGTCTTAAACTGCCAACCTTCCGGTCAGCAAGCTCAGCAACAGTGGTTTAACCCACAGCTCTACCACGTATGTACGTACATATAATATTTATATTCCACACTGTTTATCCCCAAAGAGACCACCAGGGTGCCTATAACGACAATTTGAAACAAGATTTAAAATGATTAAAACAAAAGGATCAAACACAGAGAACACAAGAGGGAGGCACGAGCTAACAGGAGTGAGAAACAGCCAAGGACTCTGACCAACAGGCGTTACCATGGTTTGCATCACCCAATGCAAGAGCTCATTGGTCACCCCAAGAAGGACCTCCTCCCAACCCAGACCATTCAGGATAAATTGCAGTATCATACACACAGCCTAAATGCAGTGGCATCACTAGGGTTGGGGTCACCCCCATGAACTTTATTGATTTATTTTACTGTATAACAGTTCAGGTCACCCAACAAATCAGTAACCAACAAAAAAAACCCAGCATGATGACCTTCACCCAATCAGGGGTTTTCAAACTCTCTGGGAGAATTTGCACCGCTGTAAGTGTGCCCGGAAGCCTCCGCAGGGGTTCCCAAATGACAGAACAGAACCCACTTCTGGGTTGTGATCCTGAAACCGGAAGTGGGTTGCAATCACTTTTTAAATTCATTCTGCTGATTTAGGGAGCCCTGCGGAGGATTCCACAGGGCTCCCCCCTCCCCCAGGAGCCCAGTGCTGCAACAGGTGAGACAATCGCAGCCCCTGTTGCCCCATGCAGTGACACAATCCTGGGAATCATGGCACTGCCTTCCACCCTCCCCTGCGCCTTGAAGGCAAACAGGCATTCAGGCTGTGATATCGCGACGCCCCAGTTTGAAAACCTCTGCTCACCCAACTGAAGAAGAGTCCTAGTATTAGCTCTGATACATGGCCATGAGAGCTGACTCATACTAACACCTTACTAGGGGGGGGAATAGTTTTGGAAAGTTCAGATAGGTTTTGTAACCCCAGAAAAAAAATTGTGTAACCTGACTGTGGACTTTTAGTTTCTGAGCGGAAGCCATGACAAAACATTTTTCTGGTTCAGCAATCTGTTTTGGCCAGTTCTGAGAAACAGTGTGTTGTTTTTCTTTCCAAGTTCCCTCCCCATTGCCCGGAACAAAGAGGGTGGGTCCCGTCATTCAGCCTGAAGGAAAAGGGTGTTTGCAGTGGACACTCACATCTGCTTCTGCCCATCCGCAGACCCTTTTCTGGCCCCTACCACAGATTGCAAGGATGAAAACCTTCAGCGTAGCCCTGGGGCTCTTCCTGGTCATTACAGCCTTCTTCTCCCAGGTTCAGTCAGGTAAGAAGTCCCCCTTTTCCTCCGCTGAGTCACACCAGTTTCCAAGAGGAAACTCAGGTCAGAGTTGAATGCAAGAAGCTGTCTTTCGTGTCTGTGATGAAGGCCTGTTCCCACAACCATTTCTGCACAGTTTCCAGGCAGCACGGTCTTGTTGCCACAGGCTGGCTGGTTGTGAAGAAGGAACACAGAACAGCAAAAGAGGTGGGCCCACACTCGTGGTTGACTATTGGCAGACTATGAGTCCATGAACTGCCTATCACCATTTGCCCCTCTGCCTGCTCATTTGGCAAGGCTGGAGCTGC
Organism: Lerista edwardsae; assembly: GCA_029204185.1. Taxonomy (NCBI): domain Eukaryota; kingdom Metazoa; phylum Chordata; class Lepidosauria; order Squamata; family Scincidae; genus Lerista; species Lerista edwardsae. The sequence goes on along the minus strand of JAJKFI010000106.1, from coordinate 2,123,443 downwards.
TACTTTTCGTATAGTAGTGCCTACAACAATTTATTTTGTGGCATATTTTAGATAAGGCAGGCATGGGTGCAGAAGAGGGGAGTCAGCTGGGTGTTGAGCTGGCTTCCCGGATTGCTCTTCTAGCATGCAGCTTCTGGTGCTGATGGACTGGCATCACTCCTCCAGACATGATGTGGGGCAAGGGGAGGGCACCCCATTTTGTCAGTCTTTTCCCTTCTTGGTAGCAGCAGCTACTGATTTCTGAATGGATCACCACTGCCTGTGAGCTATCGGAGGGGTGGTGGTGGTCAGGAAATGGACTGCAGGCCTTGCTTCTTCCCCAGTCCAGGTGGGCTGCTGGGGTCTCACCTGAAACACCACAGCAGGATCCATCTGTTTCACAGAACTGTGGAATCCTGCATAAAACTGTGTTACCAGGTCTCCAGGTGCACTTGAGACCCTAAGTAAGCTAGTAGATACCCATGCAATGATATGGGGGGGGGGGAAATAACACCATGCCATGCCATGCCTCTTTCTCTTTCAGGTTTTCCTGTCCTAGCCACCTGTTGCGATGCGACTATTCCGAGGCCAATTCCACTGGTTCTTCTGAGATCCTATTATACCATCAGTAACAAATGCCCCTTGCCAGCTGTTGTGTAAGTATTAGGAAATGTTTTAAAAGAAAATCAAACTCTTAAGAATTTGGGACAGTCAGTATGATATGCAATGACAAAATGTGCAGTTTTGGAATTCTGACTACTTCTGGATCGATGGATTGTTCCCAGGGCTGGCCCAGCAACAAAGTGAATGATATGACCCAAGTCAGCAGCAGGCCATGGAGGCTGCAGCAGATTCAGAGTTCTCTTCAGCCCAAATCAGCCTCCATCTCCCTGCAGCCTACTGTGGACTGGTCGTTTGCTCTGCCAACCTTGCTCCATCCTGCTGCGGTCCTTTTGCATCTAAAGGGGCCATGTGGAGAAGATGGGTTTGCGTAGGGTCAGTAGTTGAAGGGTAGCTTCTATCCTCTGCCACCATCCCGAGCTACAGAGACCAGGCAGGGAAAGCATTTGGGGGAGGGAAACCTCCCCCCCAAGCAAGCTCAGAACCCCAGGGAGAAGATTTTTCCCAGATGCTCCCCCTCCCTATTTAAAGTGAAGACCACAGTAGTAGCTGCAGGGCAAAGGGATGTGAGAATTCACTGCATTATCTTGTGAGGGTGGAGTAGAAGCATCAAAAAAATAAACTAGATAAACTTGAACATCCAGAAGACAAGGGATGACATGAAATAGGAAAGAAAGGTGAATAGTAAAAGTGCACCCAGGCTGATGGGGAATTCCTGAACTCAGCTGGAGGGACACAAAGAAAAGCTTGACCAAGTCAGGTACAGACAGGTACTAGTGACACCCAGTAGATGGAGCTGGGAGGCTACTCAAGAGGAACATGTAGCTTGGAAGGAAAAGAGCAAACCAACCGACATTATGTCTTGGGCCTGTCCTGCTTGCATACAGAAATACAGTCCCTCTTGCTCGCTACTTACATTGTGCCAGGAATCCTAGTTCCTGCATTTACTAGAGAATAAATGGGCATGGCTTCCGTGGACCAATATTAGATGTCGCAGCAGACCTGGCAGAAATGTACCCACTTCCCTATGCTTGAACTTACATAACCCATCTTTGTCATGTTACGTGATTGGAGGAGTGGAGCCCACCTGATCTTTCCACCCCACCAGCCCTTTTACCTTGACAGACAGGTTTGGCCAGCCAGTTGGTAAGCATGTGCCAGGAGGGTTAGAAGAGGAAACCACCAGCTCTGATCTGGATTGATTACAATGCAGAGATAATTCCTTTTGCTCCGGTTTCCGACTGGGTACTAAATTCATCTCTCTTGTTTGCAGATTTGTCACAAAACGTGATCGGCATCTCTGTGCAAATCCCCGGTGTTGTGGAAAGAATGGCTTTCGCTAAGGACTATGGGATCGGGACAAGGTGAACCAGAGCAAGATGCCACGATGACCGGCTGACCCCTTGCAACACAGCAGAAAGCCGCCACAACCGGCTGACCCCTTGCAACACAGAGCGAGAAGATCGGGAAAATAAACATCCTGCGCTAATAAGGAAGAGAGATAGCGAAAGCCGCAAGACTGTTTAAGCTTGTTTGCCGGTTTACCCATTGTTTGCAAGGTGTTAATTGAAACTTTCCGGGTTAATGATGAATGACAGATGCTATGTAACCATGATAGTTAAGCCAATTAAGCTAGTTTCTTGCTAATCCTGTTAACCTGTTTGCCGATACTTCCTGAGCTAATCAATGCAGCCTTCTGATGGGTTAATTAATGAACGAATGCCTTGGGAAACTGAACCATAAATATGAGTCTGTATTCAACAATAAACCAGAACTTTATTATTGAAAAAAAAAAAAAAAAAAAAAAAAAGTTGGGTGGTGGCAAAAGCCATGTATGTCGTAAACTAGGTAGTTAA
>JAJKFI010000106.1:2104449-2120977 GCA_029204185.1 Lerista edwardsae | reverse complement strand
TATTGATCATATTGGTCTGTGTGAGTTCTCCCTCGCTTCGGCAACACCCCAGGAAGAATGGGTCCGGGTGCGCATGGATATGCTTGATGCAAACTGACCTCATCCCATGACCTCCTCCTCCACCACCACTGGAAGAGAAAGTTGCACCTGCAACTCTCTGTGAGTGGAGAAATTACCTTTTGGAGTCAACCGAGTTGGCATCCCTGAATTATGTTGTTGTGAGAAGAGACACCCCCCCCCCGCCTCCGTTTCCCACAGAAGCCGCCGCACCCCTGGCTCCCTAGCCGGGCCAAGAAACCATCATGAACTCTCCTGGCTCACAGCACACCGCTGCAGCCACGTGGAACCACCAAGCTTCCCTCCTGGCTCTCCAGCCTTGCTGAAACCACTAAGCTCCTTTCACCCAACAGTGCAAGCCTGTACCATTGAAAAACTACAGAACACCACCCTAGTAATGTAGAACCAGAGTAGAGGTCCTGGCAACGGTAAAGGCAGCAACTCTTGGTGGGAAAATATTTCTTGGCTGAAGTCCAACTGTTAAGAGCCTCCTTAACGTGGCTCTAGACTGTACCCCATTGTGGTCATTTGGCCTATAGGTAAAATGGTAATTGCTACACTCATGATGGTCAGATGGAGGCGTAACCAGATGCACAAGACCTGTAAAGGTGTAGGGGAAGACCAGAATGTAATGAAAACAGGTCTGACTCCATGTTGGATTTCAAGCCTGGGAGTTAAGCTGCTATCCTGCAAGGAGGTCACAAGAGGTAAGCCTCTGTGAAAGATGGCACAAGATCAGAGTCTCCCTCCCTGAGGGTCCTGTAATGCAAATCTGATGTCTGATAAAGGGAGCATTGTGAGGACCATTTTAGCCTAAATCTATCCAAATCTGCCTAAGAGTCGAGGGAGTTTCCTCCTCAGAGTTTACCTGCCTTCATTGTCAATCTTATCACTATTCAAACGCAAGCCCTCTTCCTGAAAGTACTTACCACCTTGATAATTGTGTCTCCAGTATTGTGGCTAAATCTGTCTTGTAAAATGTCTCCTATCTGCTTTTGTGTACCAACCTATTGTAATCTAAATGTATGTTTGCATCTGATTAAGGTTTGTAATCATCACCCCCTAACCCTTGAGGTTGAGGTCACCAGAGAGGGGAGGGGGAGTGACGGCAGGAGAGACTACCAATCAGATGTCTCACTTCACCAAAGTTGGCCAATAGCAAGTTGCCAATGTTCCAATTCCACATTTGCATGTTCAAATATATAACTGACCAAACTCAGATGTAAAAATTGCACAAGTTCTGTAATCACCTTGGAAGCATGCTGCATCTTGTGTCCGTTTTGCTAATGTCTTACACATGAGTAAATTGTACTTCTCTTTCTGCAACAATGAAGTCCTGCTGGCATTCTTTTCAATCAACAGTTCCTTGGTAAGCCACAGTAAGGGAAGCCCAGACCGGCCGGGATCAGGGAAGTTGGGCTCAGAACAGCATTGATTCTTAGGATACAAACAGGATAAGAATGCACATCGGGAAAACGAAACCTCAAATTGACAGCCCCTAAGCTTAAAGGCACAGGGGCCTGGAGAAATCACCATATTGGCTTGATTTCCTCCTACATCAATGTGTTAGGAGGATAGAACAAATTGCACTGTTTGTCAACCATCATATTTCCTTCCTCCCAGCTTTGTAAGTCAGACATTGTAGCAAGTTTATGAGTCTTTCCCCTCCTCTCATGCTTCAGAGAAGCATCCTGCCTTTCTATCCTTTTAAAGATAGGACAGCTGTGCACTTATTCTACACTACACTTACTCTCCACCATAAAAATAAAAGAGAAACATTGAAAAGACAAGTCGCACAATTGCTTTGGGGACTGGGGGTGGGGAGGCATCTGTGGGACATTAAGGCTGCAATCCGATCCACACTTACTTGGGAGCATTTAAGCCAATGTGGCCAATGTCACATTGGGCCCCACACTTTGGGGGCCCCCACACCGGAGCAGTGAGTGGATTGCCTGTTGTTGCAGTTGAGATCAACAAGGGCTGTAAGTAAGCAGGGCAAGTGGAATAGCTTCACATTGAGCCCTCCCCTCCCTCTGAATGGCCCAGTATGGACCTCCTGGCAGCAGTTGGTGGTGACGTCACTGCCAACTATTTCCGAGTGCCGTGCTTTGTGCATGTCACAACAAGCCCTCTTCTTGCCGCTGCTGCTGTATTATGAATGGGGGACTCCATTGGGAGGATGGGGGCCAGCCCTGAGTAAGCTCCATTGACTATCATGGGACTGAAGTGTAGCATATTATATGGGGCTATATTACACCAGTGGTTCTCAAACCTTTTAGCACCAGGACCCACTTCTTAGAATGATAATCTGTCCGGGACCCACTACAAGAGATGTAATGGCTGAAATACCATCATTGTGAGGCCAGAGCCTGCTGCTTTCCTGAGAATGCAGCCATGGGTTGGGTTATTTCTCAGCCATTTTCCAACGGCAAAGTGAATCAGAAAGAGAAAAAAGTCTATTTACAACCTTGTCACAAGCAAAACACCCACACTGCCCTCCCCCTTTCCATTGTCCCATCTTCCCATTTTTTCAATGTGGCTGTCCTGGATGCTTTGTGACCCACCTGAAATTGGCTCACGACCCACTGGTGGGCCCTGACCCACAGTTTGGGAAGCACTGTATTACACCATTAGTGCCATTAGTTTGGTGATCTCATGCGTGCTATTTGTAACCTTGACTCTAGTGGCGAGTCCTAATGTTTTCCTTCCCCCGCCCCACCGCATTCAAGGCTACATTCAAATTAGTTACTGTCTTTTACATTTACACCAAAGGGCTGTTCACACAACCACTTCAGACCAAACCAGTTGCAACTTTTAGACAGCTCTGATCAAGTCATGCAGGCAAAAGTTGAATCAGTTGTGAAGAAGGAGCCAAACACTAAAATAAGTGTATATTCTCTCCAGATTCTTGAACTGCTTCTTCATGCCTCTGGGATGCCTCTGGGGTCCTAGCTCATCACAAGATGACTCCGTAGATCGCAGAGTGAATGAACCTTTCTCTTCAGGAAAGAGTGCAGAGTAAATTGTAGGATCTCTTTCTAAAACCCAACTAGGTTATCCATCCAAGGGTGCTCTTTTACATGCCATGACACTAGCTATAAAAGGCTGCAGAGCACTGATGTCATCCTTTGCACCTGGTCAGATCACTTTCCCTTTCTCTAGAAAGGAACTTCTAAGGTTCTCTTTTATATCTGAATACATTGGACATCCCTCAAAAACCAAATCTCCATTTTCTAATTTTAAAAGAGCAGGGCAGTGCCAGAAATCTGCAAGCAAACTTTTTCCACATGAAATGGGGACTTGGAGAAAGGAAAATAGTCTTCAAATTCCCACCCAACTTACATCCCTTACATCCCTTTTTGTCTCTGCCCCCTGCTCTTCTCAGAGGCTGCTTCAGGGCCACAAAGATAACAACCATGTTGTCTTCTTGCTTGGAATACTGCTCCCAGCCAATCAGAGATCACGTGGAAGACCTCTTGATGTCACACGACCAAACCCAAATGGCTAGGTGATTGATAAGTTGATTAATATATTTGTAGGCCACTTTTCCAGAATCTGCCCAAAGCAATTTACAGTGTTATGATCTCTCATTGGTTGGGATCAATATTCTCTGCAAGATTTGATTACGTGGCAACATCACAAAGCTAGTTCAACCTGACAGGCAAGCTTCTCTGCATACTGAATGGGTGCCTTCCCAGTTCCACCACTGGTTTCTAAGTCCTGACATACACCAATCACAAAAGGAATGCACTTTTTTTTTCCAAGCAGCAAAAAATTGTAAAAAGCACCCAAATCGTCTCCACCCCTAGCTAAAAAATGGAAAGCATTTGTCCATTTTTTTCTGCGAATGCAGGATTGTGCCTGGAGCTGCTGCTGCTTTCAGTTTCAAGAAGAGGCTGGATTAAGGCCAAAGGAAACTATGAATAAGCATATACCAGTAGTCTTAAAAACAAACTGCTTTGTAAATGGTTCTGTAAATATCTCAACAAGAAAAGCTGAGATGACTGTGTAGGATACCACAGGTCATTAGGAAACGTCTGTGACCCATTTGCCGACACAAGCTATAATCATTATGATGTTATCAGATCTTATGCATGGCCACAACAGGGCCTTTGATTTATGTCTTTGGGGAGCTTAAAAGGAGGCCACAGGCAACGCTGTCCCCTCCAACAGACCACAATTGTGCATGCGATAGATATTTCACCAAAGTTTGTAATCCCCCAGGCTCAGGTCACAAACAAGCAAGTTCTTAGATCTAGTCCCAAACACACAATGTGCATGATAGCCCACAAAACTTACTCCAGCTTGGATTTTCATCCCAGTTGCAAAAGAACAGAACCCCTCCACCCACCTGCTTGACTTGCTGCTTGAAGAATGCCCCTCTCAAGCCCCCATCAGGAGGGAAGGGGAAGCTTGTGGGTGAGTGGAGAAGATGTGGGAGGTTGAGATCAGTGTGACGAGGTCTGGTTTCATTCAAACCAACCTAAAATATGTCAAACTATCTTTTGCATTTGGGTAGAAAAATCAGCATATTCCAAACAGGCGCGTATCTTACCTGTAGCACCCCATGGCATGAGCCATGGGGTGCGGGGCAGTGGAGGGGTGCCACTGTGCGCGGTCCGGGAGAGACCACGCGGTTTCTGGCCCCCCCCACACCTCCCTTACGCTCTGAAATAGAGCGTTTCTGGGGTTTCCGCGCGGGGGCGGGGCGACATGGGGGGCGCGTGTTCAATGCCTGCCATGGGGCGCACTCCCGGCCCGGACCGCCACTGATTCCAAACTTATCAGCATATTCCAAATAAAGATGTGTGTGTGTGTGTGTGTGTGTTGTGTGTGTGTGTGTGTGCGCACGCACACACACACACACGCGTGCCCGTTTGGGCCACTACAGCAATGAAATAAATTGTGTCCCACTTCTCACAGCAGAGATTGTCTACCTAAGCTGTGTTGTTGTCTACAAGCCGTTGTGCTGAAGCTGGTCCAAGAAGCGGCTGCGCAGGGCTTGTTATAGCCCTGCATGGCCGCTTCCCGGAGAGACACGGCTAATAGGCACCACCCGCCCTCGGAGGGGCGGTCCCTCTAAGAGCAGGCAGCCCCTGTTAGCCACGCTGAGGTCAATCCAGGATGTAGCCACGCAGCCGCTTCCCAGAGCAGCTTCATTCTTGGTGTTGGCCGGGGGTGGCCAGGGGGACGGCCAGCATTTCCATCACCATCTCCAGGCCAGCACCCAGGGCATTTGCATCCCTTGCACCCCTCAGGTCTGCCACTGACATACTTATCTTTGAGATTTTAATCTGTGATGATTAAAAAAAAGGAAACAAGGGTTATAATTAGGGGTGTTTGAAAATGGTGTTATTTTTTCCGCAGATTTTGTGATCTGAAGGGCAGAAAGCAGTGTTGTCTTTTTATTCTAGGTTCTCATTCCAAGTTCTCATTTAAGTGCTTTTAAAATGTGCTTGGTAGGTGATATATTGTTAGTAGATGCAGCCACAGTATTATTTCTAATTGGAAAAGTAATCTATTTTAATTTTTGGAAAATATCTTAAACAACAAAATGGGGTGTTCCATGTTTTTATTCAGATGTTTTCACACCAAAAAGATATTTTGTGTGTTTTTTAATAACAAAAATAAATACCCGTAGTTATAATTTCAGGTGGCTATTCATGGACGTGATCTTATCTACACCGCACAGGTCACACAGACACATTCCTAAAGCAAATTAGGATGATTCTATGTTGCCGTCAATCTTATCAATCAATTGCCTTCCATATAATCAATTCTGGGTACATGAAACAGAAAGACACATCAGGGATGGTGACCTAGTTCCTGGGGCAAATGCCCCAATGGGTGAAACTGTCATCCACCTTCTTGTTCTGCCTTTAACAGCACAATCCTAAACTCTGCGAATCCTAAATTGCGCCCTTAGCACCAATGCGGGAGTGCTGATCGGCACCCCCGCGTCGGCGCTAAGGCAACAGGACTGGCGCTGCAGGCAGTGCCGGCCCTGCTGTGCCCACGCTGAGCCTCTCTCGCGCCGACCAAATAAAAGCTGGTCGGCGCGAGGGAGGCTCCGTGCCAAGGCAGCACGGGGATTGGAGGGAGGGAGAGAGGGAGGTGGGGGCATGACTTGGGCGTGACATGGGCAGGCTTGGGAGGTGACCATATGGCCACATCCTAAGCCCGTCAGGGAGGCCGTGCGACCTCAATTCAGGCTGTGCGGTCTCTTCGGATCTGCGCCTGCTCCTTAGCGGGCACAGATCCGAGGAGCACATAGGGGAGGCTGGAGCCTCCCCTACGGTAAGGGAGCACATGCTCCACCTACCCAGTGCTGGATAGGGCGCTGGCTGGCTGGCGCTCCTACCCCAGAGCTGGGTAGGATTGCGCCCTGAGTCTGATGATGCAACAAGCATGGTTAGGGATACATTACAGAGGCAATCACGTGGCTGTAGCAGAGGGGAAAGGTACAAGCTGCCAGGGCAATCTAATCCTTCTGACCCAAACCGACTCATATTTTCTTGCAAGAGAAAGGGGCAGTCACCATCCTCTATTTTATGACATTATGAAATGCAAGCATGCTTTGGGGAGGGGTGATAGCTCAATGGCAGAGCACCTGCTGTGCATGGAGGAGGTCCACATGCAGTCACCTGAGTGAATGCCTGAAAGGTGAACACGCTGCCAGCACATCCATGCAGCCACCTGTGCAGGTAGGATCAGTGGCAGATTGTGAAGGGTCTGAGCTGGTGGTGGACGTGGGGTGCCCCGAGTCTGCTGCCACCGCCTCTTTCCAACCCCTAGCCAATGCAAGCCACAATTATCTGTTCCTCGCTCACCCAAGAAACTGATCATTCCCCTCCTTATTGTGTTTTCTGGCACACTTGTGAAATCTGTAAGTGCAGGATTTCTGGTTACATTTATGGGGACAGAGTAGTTCTGAGGAGCCAGAAGGAGGAGGCACCAGGAGACAGGGTGCAAATTGACAGCCAATGGCTGGCTTATGGACTGGCAACTGGGCCTCAGTCCACACATGGAGAAGCATGGGTGTAAATGATACTAAAGTCCCACACTTCTGGGTTTCATGGCAGTGCACAAGGAGCATGGAAAAGGTGTTGTTGTTGTTGTTGATTGTAAAAACATCCTTTGGCCTTCGGAAAGCTGTTTCCAACTCTGTGTGTGAGTACGTGCATGCATAATTGCAGCACTTTGCCCGATCTATGTCTGCCAGTGACAGAGACCTTCAGTGTCCAAGGTTCTTGCAACTGCTCAGTTTTTCAGTGGATGGCCTTCAAGCCTCTCTGTTTATTTTTATCAATTCCTTCCCTGTCCTTCCTAGAAACAAGAGCTGGCAAGCTGGGGTGGGGGTGAAGTAGCACTTGGCCCACTGATGTTCTGAAGGCAACCGAGAATAGCCCGCCCTTTTTTTCTAGCAGAGCGGGGCAGGCAGAGATGCAATGCAGAAGTGAGAGAGGGGTCATCGTTTAGAGGCAGAACCTCCTTCACCCCCCTCCCCCACTTTGTGTGCAGAAGGTCCCTGTTTGATTCCAGGTAAATCCGAGAAGCACCTCTTCTCTGAAACCCCAGGAGAAGTGCTGCAAGTCAGTGCTGAACAAGATGGACCGAGAGTCTGATTCACAGCCCAATCCTATGTTGCACTGGAGCAGGGAGGCCAGCGGGCCTGCACCAAATCCAGTGCAACATGGGAGGCTCCAGCCTCCCCGGCGGCTCCTTGGATCTGCACCTACTAAATAGCAGGAGCAGTTCCAAGGCACTTGTGGGAAAGTGGCAACCTTAGAAGTCGCAACAATGAGTGGCAGGGCAGAGTTCAGTTCCCAAAGGACGGCTCATTCTGCCAGCTCATTGCCCCATGTGCACAGGTGGAGCCCATTCCATGTGAGCAGTCAGCTGATGAAACACGATAGGCCTAACTGAAAATCAACCCTTCGTCTCCATGCAAACAGCTGCCCGGGCCTCTTGTCTTGGGTTCTGCTGCCTGACAAGTTGGATGAGTTTCTCCCAGGTCAGATGCTACCGTTTTGCCAAAGCTGCTGACCTACACCTGGAATCTGTTGGCCTGAGTCAAAACACCTAATTATCTGACTAATTATTCTCCACTGGCGGAGCTGGCAAAGGAAGAGGGACAGGCAATTTGTTCCTACAGATAGTAGCCCAGAAACAGAGGTTCCGAACCCAGAAGAGCGTCCCAGAAGCCGGAAGTGACATCACAAGAGGTGAATTCCACAGAGAACACCACAGAGGTCAGTGTGCCATGAGAAGAAAAATAGTGAAAATTGTTGTATTAAAATCATCAGTGTCTCCCACCAAGCTGCTAGTCTACAGAGATTATGAATGAAGAAAAGCATTCCCTTTCTCCATTCTGGATCACATGACTGTGCATCCAATCACTACATCACCAGCACACAGTAAATTGGTCACTTTCAAAAGCATTAGTGAAAAAAAGTTACTTTATCAAAAAGTGCACCACCAAGTCCACCCATGGAATACATGCTACTGAATGCAAGTGCCCTGAGTGCCACATAGAGAGTGTTGGTGAAATAGCAGACCTTTGTACGCATTTAGCCGAGAGGGTTAATGACTCCGTTTGCCCGAAGATAACAGCTGAAGACCCGAAGGCTCGAGACTACCGGAAGTCTCTGTGAGCGGCAGACCTTGCAAAAATGCGGCTGATTAAAAGCTGAGTTCCAGCTGCCTCGTGTGAGGGGGAGTGTGCTGGTCAGCTGCGTCTCTGGGGGAGCAGGGAAGCCTCATCAGCCCACAGAAGACAGACGGTGGCTAAGAAAGAAGGCTAAATCCAGAAAGATCCATCTGTATGAGTGTTGTTCTTGAAAGTGTTGTTCTTTCAATTTCTGTAAATTGTAAAAACCTTCGGGTTTGTGAATAAAAGTCTGCCTATGTAAACCACCTTGAGTTACAGTCATTAGAGAAATCTAGTGATCTTAAGAAAGGCGGTATATAAATACAAGTATTATTATTATTATTATTATTATTATTATTATTATTATTATTATTTCAGAAACCACAAGTCAGTAATGAAGATGCTCCAACAGCATTTGAATTATATGTTCCCTTTACAGAAACCATCACCAAACATTAAAATCTTGGACGAGAACATTTCTGGCTATAAAGGGAAGAACCTGACACTCTCAATCTGGTGGATAATGCTTAGTACACACCTGTCTCTTTAGCCCACACATTATCCTTCATGCATTCCCGTGTAAGTGGGAAATAGGTGGAAAGAGGCAGCAGGACCATCACACCGGCAATATGAGAATAATGATCTTTCTTACCTTATAAAGTTGTTGTTGTAAGGATAACATCAAGAATATGCACAAAGCACTTTGCACCCTCAGAAACTGATATAAAAACGTTATGCGCGTGCATGTACGTGCGTATGCACACACACACACACACACACACACACACACACACTTCCTTGAAATATCAAACTTGTGGGGGCGTATCTCATGCCTCTCCAATATAAACTGGGGCCAACCAAAAACAAGGCCAAGGCTTCTCCATATGTCAACAGACACAGCACGCAGAACTGCGTCTGTCATTTCATCTCTATCACACGCAATGAGAATACAAGAAGTCCACTTACGGTTGTCTCCAGCTTCATGGCCTCATTCTGAAAACTGTCTGAAGTGGGGTCACTGTAGTTGGGGTGGTACATTTCATCCACTAGTTGAAATGAGCCCTTGAAGCTTACCCAAGGATTGGTCTCATCTTCAGCCGTCTGACCGGAAACCTCTTGGTCTGAAAAAGGCTGCTGAGGTTGTCTTATAGTCCAGGGCACGGTTCTTTGGGATGAGAAAGAGGCAGCTGGATTCTGTGGAGAGATCAGTTCCACAGCTGTGGTTTGCTGCCACGGAAAGGTGAGTTCTGTGGCTGAGATGAGTGGCTGTGGAGACATTGGATTCAGAGCTGTTAGCTTAGTTAGCTGAGAAACAGACAGCAATTTAACGGCTGCAGTTGGTTGTGGAGGAGGTGTCTGCTTTGTGGCTGTGGTCAAGGGCTGCGGAGACACCAAATTGGTGGCTGTAGTGAACTGAGGTAAATATTTCGATTTAATGGCTGAAGTTGGCTGCTTAACTGATATCACTTTCATGGCTGTAGACAGCGGCTGGGAGGAAATCAGATTGGTGGTTTTGATTAGATGCAGAGAAGACGACAGTGCAGCTGAGGAGACCCATTGAGAATATGTCAATTTTGTGGAAGTGGCTAACCACTGGGGAGAAGCTAGACGAGGAGCTGTGGTTGGCTGCGGAGAAACTGGCTGCCCAGTTGCAATCGGAGGAGGTGTTAACATTGTTTTTATGGCTGAAATGAGCCGAGGTGAAAGAACTGTGGTTGGCTGTTGTGCAGAGTTTGGCTCCATTGCCAAAGTGAGTTGCTGGGGCAATGCTGGTTTTGTGGCAGAGGTTGGCAGGTAGGGAGACACCAGCTTTGTAGCTGTGGTTGGCTGAGGAAAAGAAACCCATTCCACAGCTGAGGTTGGATGAAGCAAAGACATTGACTTTGTAAATGAGGTTGGTGGCTGCTGAGGAGACTTCAGTTTTGTGGCTGAGGGAAACCCTCTTGGTGAGGTCACTTGTGTCGCTGAAATTAACTGTGGAGAAGTCAGTGGCTTGGACTTTTCAGTTGGCCTCTGCAGAGAATCCATCTTCCCCCAAGCTGAAATCTGAGGAGATGTGGACTGTGGGGGTTCTGTCAGTTCCTGGGAAGTGGTGACATTGAAGGCCAAGGGGTGAGAAGGCCTTTGGGCAGACTCAACACCTTCTGCTAACATGGGCTGGCTGCTGGGCACTGGGGTCACATTGAAGAAAGGTTTCACTTTACTCCCAGCATACATTGATGGGACCTCATGGAATTCTGTGGGGCAGAGGGAACAAAATGTTTTCACAGTATTAACCATTCCAGGCTGGATTCCTTCTTATTTACAGTAGCCTGCTGCACTTACTAGTGAGATGCCTGCAAAATGGGAGAAAGGGATATAGAAACTGAACAGCCTTGCAATGGGTGCAACAGTTTACCAGTAATCATTGCAGTCAGTCTCTAGGGAAGTGGATCTCAATATGGTGGGTCACAACCCACCAGCGAAAGAAGCACATTTCTATGACCCTTTAAGGGGCAGGGTAGGGGGTGGCAGCACTGTGATACTCAGGAAGTGGGCTCTGATCACAGTTTCTGCTAGTTCTGACTTAGGTGGTTCTCAACATCCGAGTAGGACTTTAAGAGCCACTGGTCTAGGAGGATGAGTTCAAATCCACTTTCCTCAATGGGGAAGTGCCACAGCTCTGTAGCAAAGTACATACTTTGCCTGTAGAGCAGTGGTTCCCAATCTGGGGGTTGGGATCCCCCCCCCAAGGGGGCTGCGAACTGATTTTCAGGGGGTCACCGAGAGCTGGGTGCCACTATCTTGGAAAGTTTGAAAATCTGGGTGCCACATCTTGACCGTATCTTTAACTATCATCTGCCACCGTCTTGAGGCTGTATAAAAACGTCCTGGGTGAGAAAATGAGGTGTGGAGATGTGAGGTGGGAGACAGACTGAATAGAGAGAACTTGTGCTTTAGTGATTATTCTTTTAACACTCTTTGAATAATCTTTGATTATTGGTGGTTAGCATGTTTTCTTTACAATCAACTCCAGAGGTGTAACTAGACAAAAAAGCACCTGGGGCAGCTGCACCCCTGGGCAAAAGGAGGGGCCTCCATGCAGCCTGGAAGAGGCAGCAGGGACCTCAGAAAACTGCCTGGAGAGCACTCCAGTGGATTTGCTGCATAACAGTAGGGGAAGCTATCTGTTCCCTACTTTTTTTTTTTACTTTTTAGCATTTTTAAAATTGCACCCCTTTGGTGTAGCACCCTGGGGCAGGTGTCTCTCAAGCTCCACCCTTGTTACATCTCTGATCAACTTGCCAAAGAATAGTACTTTGCCCCCCTGTGCCCATGCATGTGCTCTATTTATAGGGCAACTGTCTGTAATAATAAATTGTCTGACAATGGAGGAAGAGGGACAGTCAATTTGTTACTAGAAACAGAGTTGCTCTAGAAACAGAGCCACGGAGCCCGGAAGAGTTTTTCAGTGATTTTCAACAGCTGAGCTACCAACACCTGCAACATGCTTGCGGACGTTTCCCAAACTTCAGTCCCTAAATGGATTTTGATCCACTAAGCAGTGACGAATGGAGGCCTGAGCGTGCCCATGGCTGGCGCCGAAACCGCACCCCCAGGACGTCGCCCTGCCCCCGTGCATCACTCCGAGACACCTCCCTGCGCCCGGAAATGCTCCATTTCAGAGCATAATGGAGGCGAGAGAGGGCAGGGGGGCCAAAGAGCGCACAGTTTCCCCTGCGGACTGCGCACAATGGCACCCCGGCGCTGCTCGCCGCCCATGGCTCGCGCCACCCCAGGCTACAGGTCAGATACGCCTCTGCCACTAAGGACCAATATTAAGCTGGACAGACCAAGGATAGACCTGACTCAGCAGAGAGGCAGCTTCATGTGACTTTAGGAGAATTATAATTCAGGAACAGAGGACACGCTGTGCCCTAAGTTCAATCTCTAGCATCTCCAGCTAAAGGATCTTGGGTCATGAAGCTGGGAAATAATTCTAGAGAGCTGCTTCCAGTCAGAGAAGATAACACTGGGCTGGCTAGACCCATCAATCATAAGTGATAGCCTGATAAGGCAAGATTCTGAAGGAACTCAACAGCTGCAGATCTGTTGTTGTTTTGGGATTTGTAAACATGCAAATAGGTGTGAGAGGGCAAATTGATCTCCTGGCTGCTCGTTTCATGCAGGCACTCAGTCCTGATCAGCATGGCTGTATTGATCCACATATAAATTCTTGATATGTTATTTTACAAGGCAGGGCTACAAAGCATGATGTTAAACACATGAATGAAAATACCTAGAAAATATCTCAGGAGAGTGAAGATGGTTGCCACCAGCATCAAGAGGAGGAATCCACTGAGGACTTCGATACAGCAATAGCAGCAATGTGTGACCTTCCTCTTGGGCTGTGGAAAGAACCACGAAAAAAATATATTTTTATTTCAGCCTGTGTTTATGGGACAATCTATGCTGGACCAAGTCAGTCCATGTGCTCTGGTGCTCTGTCTCCAGCAGTGGCCAATCAGATGCCTTTGAGGAGCTCACAAGCAGAGGAAGGAGGAGGCAGCTCTCTCTTGGAGCTCGTCCTCAGCACCTGATGAACAGCCGTGTACTGCTTCTAAACGTGGCTGAGCAGAGCAAATGCCCCCAAGCAACCCACTGCCAAGCCCAGGGGCACCAACTTGCTGTCAACATTGGGGGTGCCCATAGCCATGCCCCCATCATCGCCCTGGCCTTGGAAGCAGCTGCTTGCGGCATCCGCTTCCAAGGCCGGGGTGTGTGATTGCTGTCACCCGCCTCGGAAGTAGCTACTTTGCATCGCGGCTAGGCGTTGCAAGGCAGCCCCGCCCCCTTCCGAGGCCGGAGTGGGCAAGCCAATGAGCTTCTTCCTGAGGCGCCAGCGACGCCTTGGGAAGGAGCTCATTGGCTCGATCACGCTGCCCTCAGTTGGACCTGTTTGCCGCTGGGCCTGGCGTGCTCCCACGGAGCACCCGTGGCACCCGCAGAGTTGCAGCGGCCCGGCCTGCATTGCCCCACCAGTGGCTAGGTAAAAAAGTATTTCCTTTTATCTGTTCTCACTTCCCAGCACTCAATTTTAGTGGATGTCCCCTGGTTTTGGTATTCTGAGGGAGGGAAAAGAACCTCCCTCTATCCATTTTATCCATCCTCTGCATAATTTTGTATGTTTCAATCAAGTCCCCCCTCAGGCGCCTTTTTTCTAGGCTGAAGAGCCCCAAATGCTGTAGCCTTTTCTCATATGGGAGGTGCCCCAGCCCTGTAATCATTCTGGTTGCTCTCTTCTGCACCTTCTCTAGTTCCCCTATATCTTTTTTTGAGGTGTGGCGACCAGAACTGCAGTGATGTCATTCAGGGGAAACGGACCAGAATGGGCGTTCCGGATCCTAAAGGGCTCCGTGGCTGGTTCCGGGTTCCCGACAAGTGCCAATCAAAAGTGAGTTCCTGTTCCAAAATCATTTGAATGACATCACTGCAGAACTGTACACATTACTCCAGATGTGGCCTTACCATCGATTTGTACAGGGGCATAATAATATTGACCATTTTCTTCTCAACTCCTTTTTTAATTATCCCAAGCACGGAATTGGCCTTCTTTACCGCTGCTGCACATTGGGTCGACACTTTCATCGAATTGTCCACCAGCACTCCAATGTGCATCACTTTACACTTGTCTATATTGAAACGCATCTTCCACTTTGCTGCCCACATTCCCCCAGTTTGGAGATCCTCTGTTCATCCAAGCAGACCCCCTCTCTTTCCCCATTTCCCTGCTTAGTGGACCTTCTCCCATTTCCGCACAATAGTCAGCCCCGGGATTCAAACCCGGGCCGTTCCAGCCTTACAGACTTTCCCCAGACAGCGCTAAACCACAACACAGGCCTTAAAACAACACAAAACATTGGGCCATTAGATTTTGGCAAAACTTGGCATACTTAAAGATCCTATATAATTGTTGAAGGAATACATTTTTTTAACTCACAGAGAAAAAATATATTTAAGTCTAACGTTTCAATATTTTATCAAAAAATGACATGCTGGTGATCCTTTAACTAGTTGTACCTCGGACACCGGTTGAGTTATAGAGTTGGAACTGGTCTTGTTTTAAAGCTCTTTCCATGGGCTTTGATACGATGTACAACACAATAGGTTTAATATTTTTTTTAGTTTTAAAAAAATTCAATTAAAAACATTAAAATCAATTTTCTCAAAAACGGACGTTTTTAAAATTTTGGAAAAAAAAATCTCAAAATTAGTTCATACTTGTGTCTCACTACACCCCAAAAATTATGTTGGGATATAGTAAGATATGAGAGATCACGCATATATATGTTCAAGAGAAAACAGAATTTTCAAATTGAACTTAATTTTTTTTATCTACAATGTAATTCTTTTACAGTATTTATGAATATTGTTTCTTGGTGTATTACTTTTCTCAGTTTGTTCTGTTGTGACCCATTTATTTTTAGGTGCTGTAACTTTCTGTAGGCAGAATAATGCAAACTGGAATAGGCACGATCATGTTCTATAGAATAAAACCAGCCCAGCGCACATTTGCATAGCACAGACATGGCACATTTGTGACCATGTTGGGCCAATGCAGGCCACATGCATCAGCCCAGCAGCGCAACTGGTTTGCACCCTCAATCCATTTAAAAAGCCACCAAAGAAAGAGATTAAGGCCAGTGACAAAATGCATGTTTGCTTTTTCCTGAAACAGCAGTGATAGCTAAATTCCGTAACATTTGCAGGAAAGAAATGAGCAAGATGAAAAAGATGAAACGACAGGTTTTCCAAGTATTAGACAGGATGTAGGTTATAGTTGCAGTACTTCAGATGGTGACCCTGATGTATCATTCTCTTTTAAGAACATTGAATACATCCCTCCAAGACTTAGAAGAGGTCCTATTGACATAAAAAAGCACCATATATAGTACATGATTTTCTACAGATTGAGAAGGGTTTTATTTTTGCGGATTTCAGTGTTTTCCAAGTGCAAAAAGTAGTGTTCTGTTTTTTGTTCAAAATTTACATTATAATTGATTAAATGCTGGCCGAAGGCATTTGAACACTTTCAGACAGCCAAGCAGGCTCTGTAAGGTTCAGGGGGGGTGGGGGGGGGCGGCGCCACCGGGGGGGCGCGGCAGATTGGGGACCTGGTCCCTGAGTGGCTAGGGAGCATTGCAGCACAGGGAGCACAGGCAGGGATGCAACTGCAAGAGAACCTGCTCTTTATAAACATCACAGCGGGGAAAAAGCCAGAGAGCTGATGCTGAAAGGATTTCTGAAACATTCCTCATCCAAATTTCTCTCTGGCTTTCATAACTTTGAATGACCTGGTCTTGTTTACACTCTTCTGTTTTTCAAGAGTACAGAATGCTGTGTGGCTGCATGTTGGCACAACGTCCTGTTCTTTGATCCCTGCATGTCTCTTCCCCCTTCTCCTGCATCACAGGCAGCCAATCATTTCAGAACTGTGGTGTGTGTGTTTCACCCATATGCAGGAATGCATGTGCACATGGGTAAATGACCACACAAGAAGAATCTTGGTGCAATTATATACACATCATCATTATCAAGAGTGTTTTTTTTTAATTAATGAGCACACAGGCACCAGTAATGTCAAGGGAAAAAACCAGAAAGGATGTGAAAGAACTGAAAGCTGCTGAAAACAGTGCGTGCTTCTAGTTTGGAATTAATTTAAGACGTTCTCCCGTATAAATGAGAATTCAGGAGGAGGAAGGAAATGCAGGATAAAGTGAGCCAAAGGAACAACACACACACACACACACACACACACACACACACACACACACACACACA
>JAJKFI010000106.1:2070055-2104439 GCA_029204185.1 Lerista edwardsae | reverse complement strand
AGAGAGAGAGAGAGAGAGAGAGAGAGAGAGAGAGAGAGAGAGAGAGACTGGTGTTACCTTTTGATAGTGAACTTGCCCCATCCTATCTTTGC
Source organism: Lerista edwardsae (assembly GCA_029204185.1). Classification (NCBI taxonomy): domain Eukaryota; kingdom Metazoa; phylum Chordata; class Lepidosauria; order Squamata; family Scincidae; genus Lerista; species Lerista edwardsae. Next base: position 2,104,347 of record JAJKFI010000106.1, on the reverse strand, counting down.
GCAGGGTGGCCTTTAGTGACAGTGTGCTGAGAAGGCTTAAAAGAACTTTGCAGAGGGAAATGCTGCTGAAACATAATCAGTAAGGTTAACCAATTTTCACAACATATCCCAACGGAGATTTCTCAGAAGATTAAATGAACTCAGGAAAAAATGGCTGCAATTCCAACACATTTTTGGGGCTTCATGGCCCTTCAGATGAACATCACAGGATAATAATGCTCCTTCTAATGGTTACAGGAGATTGGGTGTGGGCACTGTGGGAGACGAATGGTGGCTGTCAGGAGGGGGTGACTGCCATGTGTTTCCCACAGTGCTCAGAAGTAACATCATGTCAGGGCACCATGGGAAAAAATGGAAGTCACCATTCCATTTTTTCTGGCAGCTGCCATGGCACAAGAAAAAAAAAAAAAGAGCCATTGTCATGGCTGCCTCTTGGGTAAGTCCCAAGATATGTAAGCCACACATCTTAGAGGGTCTCACCTACAGAGGGGGAGAAACACAAAAGGGCACCTTGCTGATGCCCTTCTCAAACCTAGACCCAGTCCTGATTTGGACAAATCATTGATTTTCAGGGTACAAGTGGAGTCTTTATTCCTCTGACCTTTCCACTCTCGTGATCTTGATGTTAGCTTCCGCTCTATCCATCATGCTCCACCCCAAGGCACCAGGTCAATCAGCTTCTCCCCTGATGGCCCCTGCCAGGTACCACATCCTGTTCCTAGCGCCACTAGACTCCACCAGGCACCTGCCCTTTTCTCCCACACCCCATCCCCTGCAGCTCTGGGTCTGAGCTCAGGCCACCCACATAACAAACAGGAAATGGACTCAAATGCCAGGAAATGATACATTAATACGAACAAATAGCCACCTTCTCACTGCTAATACCTGCAATCTTTTATTATGAGAATGACAACTCTCCAGCCATCATGATAAATAGCTTCATTACAGCAATAGCTATTACATAGCAATATAATATTACAGCAATCAAAATTTGGATGGGGAAATTAATTACACGAAAAGAAGGCTGGAAATAGAACATGGTACTGGATTTATTAATGCAGCGCTGTGGTGAGAGCCAAATGCATCTGACCAAGATTTTCAGATCCAAACATTTCTTATTTAGAATAAGGAATAAAGAGATAGCAGCACAGAAGCAGACCTGTCAATCAATCAATCAATCAATCAATCAATCAATCAATCAATCAATCAATCAATATAGCACACTATAAAACAGCAAGTGGGGCATGACTCTAAAACAGTCTATTTCTTGTTACCAATAAAAGTCCACACTTCTTACAGGCCTAGGAGCATCAGGAAGAGAACATGGGCCACAAGATCCTTTCATAAGTCCCTACACATACCAGAGGGCAGAGTGGAAATAACTCTGCCTGTTTCACACAGCAATAATTCAAGGCCACTGGTATATGCAACTCTCTTGCCAAAACAAAAAGATGGTTTGATGCAGACAAGATGGCATTTAAGACTCATGCTTTTTAACACATGGCAAGAGGCCTAAATACAGGCAAATACAACTCGGTTAAAGCAATAATCTAATTTTCTCTATCAGTGCCATTCTAAAAAGTGGGTCCTGGTCTGAAAAAGTTTGAATACCACTGATCTACAGCAATAAAGATATACAGTGAGTGCTTGGAGCACCCAGTCCTCATCTCCATCCAATTCCCATCAGGATCATTGCCTTGCCCTGATATTGCACATTACTGGAGGCTTTGACTTCCCTCTGCAGTGCTCAGTGACTCCACAGTGATCTCCCACTGAATCAAAAGCCAGATCGAGGGCAGCCCAGTCACAAGGTTGGCAAAAACCCTTGATTCAGGCAGAAGGCTGGGAAAGGTGGCAGGCCAGCAGCGGGTTTGCCAGTCCTCCCGCCCTCCCACCATCTCCCCTGTTCACCACCTGCCAAGCTGCTCCAACTGGAAGCCCCATCTTCATCTGGCACACTGGAGACTGGGGAAGGTCAATCTCCTGCGGCTGCAGCTCCAGTGCTGCTTCTTGCAAAACAGCTGGTAAAGAGCAAGCTGGGGGTGGAGAGGTTCCACTCCCAGGATTCTTCTGGCCAAGTTATTTTAACAAAAGAAGCAGTGGAGGAGAAGCAGGCCAAGTGGTGGTGTTGGGATGGTAAGCATGCTTGAGAGATTACAGAGGGCAGAATTTGGGGGGGTATGGTTAGGTGGCAGATCAACTTGGGCTTCCCTTGGCCAGAACAATGTGGAACACCTGAAGTTCTGCTCTCTGGGTTAACAAGATATTTCAAAAGCATAATTGATTATTAACTGTTGCAAGGCTTGTGAAATAAAAAGGGAGGCTGTGCATTGCATAGCACGTTCATGTTCACAAGCAGTCATTGGCATACATATGCACTGGGGATATGATGAATCCCCTCCCTTCTCAGTGATTTAACTATGAAGGCAGTGATTTTCAACTGGTGTGCCGCACACATTGGTGTGCCGTGAATGGCCCACAGGTGTGCCATAATATAGCAATTGAAAATTGCTGAAAAACTCCCCCGGTTTCTGCAGCTCTGTTTCAGGAGAAACTGTCGGCAGTAACGAATGGCAGAGACTGCAGAGGGACAATTTGTTACTTCAGACAGTTACCCCTGAAACAGAACTGCAGAACAAGAAGAGTCTCCCAGACGCTGGAAGTGACATTGAAAGAGGCAATGACAACCATAGTGTGCCATAAGAAGAAAAAAGTGGAAAATTGATGGTCTAAGGCATTGGTTCTCAAACGTTTTAGACAAGGACCCACTTTTAAGAATGGCACTCATGTCGGGGCCCACCAAAAATGATGTCATTAACCTGAAAGTGACACCATAGCTGGAAGTTATATCATCAAGCATGAAGTGCCAACAATGTGACATGATAAAATGACACTTCTGCAATGCAAACTGGCATTTTGGACTGCAGCAATTGCGCAACCAGGAAACATCCCTGACAGAATGCAATATTAGGACAAAATATTTTGGAAAAGCACTGAACTAAAACAATTTTTTTTAAACTCTCACTTGGAAATTCAAACTGTTAACACTCACAAAAGGAGTATAGCAAGAGCAAGGCTGCAGCTTCCAAGATGGCTGCTTCCAGATTTCCACTACCCATCTGACATCAGGTTGTGACCTGCCAAGTGGGTCACAACCCACAGTTTGAGAAATGTGGGTCTAAGCACTCTGAGAAAGGAATTAGCAAGTTGCAGCTCACACTAACCTCGCCAAAAGGCAGACATTGAAACAAGATGAGGTCAGTGATTTACCAGAAACAGAGAATCACGGAGAGATAGAAAATAACAATGAGGCTTCTGTCTTATTAAAGACTAGCAAATAATTTTACATTCGTAGAGAAAACAACAATGTCCCTGGTAAACCAGGACAGTCCCTGATAATTTACAAACCGGTAAACCGGTAAAATGGGACAGTTGTAGCATCACAAGTACAAGCCATGGGTGTTAATGACATAGCTGTTTTCAAATCCTAGTTGCTAATGCAACTGTGTTTATTCAGTGGCAATGCAGAATGCATCTATTTAGAGACAGGTCCCACTTTCTTTCCTCCACATGCTGTTGATGTGGAAATATGGTTTGGCACAAATTAAGCCCAGGCACCAGTGAACCTATGAGCCCCAGGGCTGTATAGACCTAAAATCACAAGTTACTGGTGAGTCAAGGGTTTTTCTTTTTGCACCTGCCCTAACCCAGCCACTGATTAATTTCACAGAATAATCCCAGGTTCTAGTCTTGTTAGGAAGATGATCAGCCTGAGACCTCCTGGCATCTGAGGTGGCATTGCCAACTATTGCCCCCCTTATCTGGCTATGTGCCAGCCCCTGCTTATCCTACTCCCTGGACTGGAAAAGGAAGAGGACAGAAGAAGGAATTGTGGAGGACAGGAACGTGGACAAGAATGCTTTAGTCTAATCCATCACTCTCATTTCCTTTCCTCCTCCTCTTCCTTTTTCAGTCTAGTGAGTGGAAGGAGGAGGAAGAAGAGCAATGGAGGTGCCCCTTGAATGAATCTGCTGCCTGAGGCAGCCCCCCTCCAGTGCGTTGACTTCCTGGAAGGGCCAGCCCTGGTGGGATTGAACTTTATGTGTAGCTCTGGGATTCTTTTTTCATATGGCTTTATTTGGATATGCTGTCGTGCTGAGGATGTAATTTGGAGCCAGGGGTAATTTGGATGGGGGACAAGAGACCGGAGAGCCAGGGATTGTCCGAGTGGATGCCTTACCTTCTAGGTGATGTTGGAAGAGAGCATGAAATCACCACAGGATCACCAGGTGTGCTTCGAGGAAGATGTGAAAATGGAGAAGCATTTCCTAGCCTTTGCTGTCTGTTCCAGGTGGCTGGGGAAAAAGGACAATCCCTGGGCTAGACAACTGCCCAGAACAATGCTTGAAATCTCATCGCTTTGGTATAGGCCCTGCCCATTGACTGTGTCCCATTGTCAAAGCATCTCCTTATTGTGAACTACCACCAGGTGACATCACCTGAGCTCGTGGCTCTTGTAACCTGAAAGGCCTAGGAACAGGTGCAGCCTGTATAAAAGAACCACAGTTCTTAGTTGTGAACCCTGGCAAGGCCATCAGAGCTGCTCCACTTCTGACACTTTCCCATTTGGCCTGCTTGTAAGCCACTATTGAGCACTGTCTCAAAAATCACAGACTGTTAAGAGTTGGAAAGTCATCTCATCTAATGCCTCAAAACCTGCCTTCTTAAGGGCCAAACCTAGAAGGCCTCAGAATGAGAAAGGCTATGGGAGGGAGGGAACTGGGGAAATAGTTTCAGGCTGCAATCCTAACCTGGAGTTAGGCTGGCACAGTTAGGCCAGCAAAGTTTGGCCGGCACAAGGGCCATTGTAAAGTACATTTGGACCACTCTCTGAGTCAGAGAGGCTGGCACACAGATGTGGATACAGGAAGCTGGACTAGATGGGCCTTTGGCCTGGTCCAGTGGAGCTCTTCTTATGTTCTTATGATCGACTTAAGGGAAAGTCAAAAGCAGAGGTGCAAACTTTTCAGTACTAGGGCCACAATGTACATTTTACATGTTTTCACAGACCCCCCCCCCAAAAAAAATCAGTTTTTAAATGGATGAATGAATGAATGAATGAATGAAATGAAATGAAATGTAAAGGAATGAATAGGTTTTACTTGGATCTTTGTTTGTAATCAGTGTGATATGATTCAGAACAAAACAGAAATGTGACAATTACAAACAAAGCCATGCTTACACTGAGAAATGATATATAATGAGTAAAAAGGTCAAACATTAGCAAATGCTCTGACCAAAAAACCAAGCTGCTGTGAGCTGGATAAAATCTTGTGGTGGGCCAGTTCTGTCCCCTGGGTCATACTTTGAAGACCCCTGGTCAAGACTGTGTTTAGAGAATGTTTCCAGGCAGATCATGTTGGAGGCCTGCCTGGTGGACCTCTGTGGGTAAAGCACTGCACTGGTATGCCCCCCCCCCCGCACCAGCAGGGCCCTGCCAACCAACAGTGCATGTGGCAGGCAGAAAGGAGGACCAGAGGGCTTAGATGGGCTTACAGGGAGGAAGATCAGCACAACCTCCTGCCTCTCTCTGGTATAGATGAGCACTGACAGGTGGCTGACTTGCTGACCTTCTGATCCTGCCTAGACCCCTACAAAGAATTCATCTCTGCTAAAAGAGAGTAAATAAAGTCTGAAGGAAATTGATTTAAGCTACCTGAATGCCACCTGTGGGCAATTAATTGGACCACATGCACCATTGATCAGTGATTACTGCCAAAACGGCTTACTTTATGCATACGATGAACAACCAGGTCTCCTTTCACCAACTGGGATGACTGGTTTACCATGTCAATGGATGGGCCATGAATCAACTCTTGAAACATTTGGTTGGCGCTTCTACGGTGACATACTGATGTGTTCCAGAGGAGCAGAGCGGAGTAAGAAGCAGATCCCGGGGAAAAGCTTAAGTCTTAAGAAGCCCAACAATTCCATGTGTCTGCAAGGCTTCTGCCACCACACGATACCAGCCATGCAGTTCATCCTTACACAATCGGGCACTAGTTGCTTCACAAGAATGCAGGAAGAGCTAAAAGCACATTAACTCAATTAGTTCAATGACGTTGCAGTGTCACATGTATAGATATAAATCTGCCATTTGCTTGGTCATCTTCTGTCTGTATCTCACACTGCCATCTTTCATGGGACCGAATTCTATCTAGTCTTCCAGTGCCAATGCAGTTCCAAGATAATAGAACAAATGTTCCCTTATCTGGAGGAGGCCTCTGTGATCACACACCCTCCTCAAAGGATACAGCACAAGCCCCATTGGCATGGATGCGTAAGTGCTGAAAAGTTTGATAGGATTGGCCCTTAGGGCACAATCCTATGCGTGTCTACTCAGAAGTATGTCCTGTTGTGTTCAATGGGACTTCCTTTCAGGAAAGAGTATTGGATTGCATGTGGATTGGACTGCAGCCCTAGTCTCTTTTATTATTATTAATAAAAATGTGTATACAGTATGCTGCTTTTCTACAAAAAGTTCACAAAGTGGGTTACATAGCTATGTTAAAATAGTGAAAGGTTTTTGGGTTAAGTGCAGTGGTCTAAATAATGTGCAAGGAAACTAAACAAACCCTAAAAAGCTGAACAATCTCAGCGCAGAAAAGTTAAATCTGAAAGCTAAAAAGCTAAAGCTAAGAAACAAAAAATTGGAAAGGCTGAAACTAAAAGCTAAAAAATAAAAACTCACCTGTTCTTACATAGGTAGGGAGTGATTACCTACTGTGTGTTTCTCCTGTGTTTTATGGCCAGTAGGTGCTAACCATGTTTTACTTGAGAGACCAGTTGTTAGAGGTCATCTGGAGATTTTGAATTCCCTGCTCTTGGATATCAAGTGGTCTCCAGGGTCACATTTTTGGGGTCACTGGTCAAGAGAATAGAGGGATGTTCTTTTCCCTCTCATAACACCAGAATCATGGGACAGCCACTAAAATTGAGTGTTAGGAGAGTTAGAACCGATAAAAAGAAATACTTTTTCACCCAATGTGTAATTAATCGTTGGAACTCCTTGCCACAGGAAATGGTGATGGCATCTGGCCTAGGTGCCTTTAAAAGGGGATTGGACACATTTCTGGAGGGAAAGTCCATTGCAGGCTACAGGCCATATGGGTAACCTTACAGAAGTGTAACCTCCTTACTTTAGAAGTAGGTTACCTCGGAATACCAGATGCGGTGGGGTGGCACCAGGATACAGACATCCTGTTTTGTGTGCTCCCTAAGGCATCTGGTGGGCCACTGTGAAATCCAGGAAGCTGGACTAGATGGTTGCTTGGCCTGATCCAGCAGGGGTCTTCCTATGTCCTTCCTATGAGGAAGATGTTCCTGGGAAAGAGAAGAGGCTAAACAAAGAGGCAATTTCTACCTGGATGACTCAGCAATCTTCCACAGGAATGCCCAGATGTCCCAAATCTCTAAAGGGACATCTGAAGATCCAAACCAGGTGGCAACATAGTAGGAAATCACCATAGCATCGTGTGGAGATGACATGTTGCCTCTTTATTTTGGCTTCCAGAGCAGCCAAGCACTCGTTGCTTCTTTGAACAAGAGCTGGCAAATCAGGCCAGCTAAGAGACTGTGGGTACAATCCTAATCAACTTTCCAGCATTGGCATAGCAGTGTCAATGGGGCATGCGTGGCATCCTGCAATTGGGGGGCAGTCATGGAGGCCTCTTCAAGGTAAGGGAATTTTGTTCCCTTATCTCACAGCTGCATTGCCCTTATTTGGTTAGGATTGCGCTGAATGGGGCCCAATCCTATCCAACCTTCCAGCATTGATGTAGCCATGCAAGAGGGGCATGCGCAGATGCGCTGCACCCTGTGGTGGTGGGGAGCAGTCACGGAGGCCTCCTTAAGGCAAAGGGACCATTTGTTCTCTTACTTTGGAGCTGCGTTGCAGCTGCATCAGTGCTGGAAAGTTGGATAGGATAGGGCCCTTCAGGGGCACCAGGTGGGATCACTCAATCAATCACACAATTTTTATATACCACTTTTCAACAAAAAGTTCACAAAACGATTTACAGGCAAAAAAAAAAAAAAAGTTAAATGGCTCCCTGTCCCAAAACGGGCTGACACAAAACAAAACAAAACAGAATACCACCAGCCAATAGAAAAGACACTGTGCTGAGGTGAGGAGGGGCAGTTACTTTCCCCCTGTTAAATATAAGAGGAACACCACTTAAACAATGCCTCTTGCCCAATTAGCAGGGCAAGAATTAGCAGGGACAGCTAAATCTACTTTGGGGCTGGCAACCCAAAGCACAGACAACACAGCTATTTGCTTCAGGATCACTTGGAAGGTCCTGATGAGTTTTGAAATCACCTTTGTTTTCTTAGTGGTGGTCATTTTGAATAGCGTGGGATGCAGTCTTTGGGCATGATGGGGAAAAGAGATGGCCACCACCACCACCATGGAGAAAAAGGGCCGGCAATGCAGTGCAGAAATGGCAGAGCAGCTCAAGCCTCTCTCTTTCCCTTTGCTCCAGATTGCCAGTTTGGGAGGAGAAGGCAGAGTGGGCAGTGGGGCTTGAGGGCCACAGTCCAGCGTTCCATGCATCTGATTAGAGGTCAGAAATTAGGCTTGCCAATAACAAATCTTCACTTTTAACACACCCATAATAAGGTGTTTCAGGAGGTCACCAGCTTCATTGGGGCCTGAAAAGCCATTGAGTTGCAAGTTTTGCCCTGGCTTCTCAGGGCGTTTTACACAATCAAGGTGTAGCAAAGTGCCTAATTTATGAGAGATTTCTTGGGGAGCCCCTGGTTTGAATCCCAACCTGATGGTCTTAGACAAGCTGCTTTCTCTTACTGCCTCAGTTCCTCAGGCTGCAGAATAGGGTGGTAGGTCATGGTGGATAGATGGAACCTCCATGTTCAGGGGCAGTAGACCCCTAAAAACCATTCGGTGATGACTGAGGGAAGGCTGCGGCCTTTGTGCCCCACTTGTGGGCTTCTGGGAATCATCCGGTCGGTCACTGTGAGGATGAGCAGGAGTGACCCAGCAGCAAGGATCATGTTCAGACTCTCCCCCCCTTTTAGGATTGCTGCCAGGGTTGCCTCAGGACCACAGAGGCTCGCAGGTTCCGCAACCAGTTCACACGTGCTCATACCTACACGGTGGCGCCATACAGGATCAGGGCTAAGGTCACTTCTGCCTGGGACTGGCCCCATTTAGGCAGCCTGTCTGCCAACATCGACACTTTTTTCTTTCTTTCTCGAAAGGCAAAACACGCTGCCGAGTTGCATAACGGCCCCCGAGGAGCAGCCCAGCTCTCCGCCTCCCCGGACAGCGCGCCAGCCGGCGACCTCCTCCTCCACGCTTTGTTCCGCCGCCGGTTTCTGAGAACCGCCGAGGGCCCTCCCCCTCCGCCACCATCGTGGACCCAGATTGAGCCCCGCGGATTCAGCGGAGACAACAAAAGGAAGCCGGAGCCAGGCTGTGCTCTCAAGAGCAGGTCTGCTGCCGGGACTCTTACGCGCTCCATCGCAGCCACCTTTGCGCGACTTGGCAACGCAACTCCCGCGGCATTGCGCCAGAAAAAGTACGCCCCGCAGAAAGAACTGCGTAGACCCTTCAGCGCCCCTGCGGAAGTCGCGCTGAACGGAGTGACCAGAGATCTCAGCGGCTTCGCTTCTCAAGTAAGTAGGCGGAGAATCGCAGCAGTCCCAAGACCAGCGCGTTGCGTTCAGCGCCTTGCCGTTTCTAGGCAAACACCATCTCGATTGTAGCCTTGGCCCCAGTCCGAAGCGTGCTTCCTCAGAAATAAATCACTCCCGCTGAGTTCCAAGGGTGTTCCTCTCACGTAAGCGCAGAGAGATGTTAAAGGGACATCTTTAACACCTCATGGCTTTAACACTTTATGGCTGATTCTGTCTGTTTTCGTGTGTGCCGCTGTAACTCTGTCAAACTCAATGAGAACTAGTAACTTACTCCATTTTGAAACTTTGAGGCTGAAGTTAGTTTTTCGTTTCCTTATATATGTTCTTAGTCTGCCTTCCTATACAGTATACACATATCTGGAAGTAAGTTCCATTGAACTCAGTGGGGCTTACTTCTGAGTAGGCATGCATAGGATTGCGGACGGTGGTAGATTCATACATGACTCAAAATTGTGGGGAGGAGGGCGCAGCACGGAAGGGGTGTATCAGGCCACGCTAGTGGACTTCTGGAGTAATCTGTGTTGACTTTTGATCTGGTCCAGCAGAGCTCTTCATGTTCTTATTTCATTATGTTTGCAACATCTCAGGTCTTAATGAGTCTCTGGTGAATTTGAGGTGTGCCCTTTTGCTCCCTGAAGTTTGCAAGTAATAGTTTCATTGTTGACAACAGGGAGGAGAAATTCCCTCCCTCCTTTTCTCTGATAGGCCAAGAATATAATGTTCAGATTAGCTTGAAGGCAAACATCTTCTCATGTTCTACATTATTACAACATTCTGTTTCACTGGCAATAATTACATGTCCAGAAAATATGCATAAAATGTGACACGTGGACATCACACTTGCAGTAAACATGTCCTTTGAATTAAACATTTTTTGAAACCTTGCTGAAGTTTCTCTTACGTAAATGGCCAGAATCCAACATACCTAAGAGACTATCTTCATCCCTACATTCCACTACAATCCATCTCTTCCCTTCCCGCTTGACCTTCTGCCAGGTGGTAAAACTTTGTTTCAGTGGTCCTTAGGTATTCCAAATCTCTTTTTGTTTACAATTGATGGTGCAATCCTATGCATCTTCTCTTATTCCATAGTACCATACTCCCACCATAAGTGTTCATTAGATTGTAGTTCAATTTACTGGTTGATTTTGGCTTTGGTTCCATTAAAAGGTGGGATGAAAGATACTTTAAAACAGGTGTCCCTGAACCCTGGCCTCAGGGTCAAATCAGCCCTTCGGAAAATGTTTATCTGACAAGTGATGGTGCCAGCCCATGGCAACCTGCTGAAGGGGGATAAATACAGTGCAAATTCGGTGTCTGCTGGGGTTCTATTCCAGAGCCCCCCATGGATACCAAGGTCATCATTTAAATGTAATGCTCTTACATATGATGTGGCTCTTACGTTGAAAAGTTTGGAGACCCCTGCTTTAAACAAATCAAATCGGTGTCTGGGAACAGAGAAATGGATCATCTTCCGTCAACTCAGGACCGCAGCGGTGAACAAAGATGCATTTTTGCTGCCCGTTCTGTAGGAACACCTCAGATAAAAACACAATTCACATTCATGTCACATGTTTGTTAATGCTGGGATAACAGGCCAGAGAACCTGACAAGAACTGGAGGCGAAAATCTGAAGGTTTGCTCTAAAACCTCTTTCCCTCAAGACATGCTATACTAGTAAAGTTTGCCTGGGTGTCTTCTAGAAGTACTGAAAGATTTTTGTAAATTGTATTTTAGTATTTATTTAAATTAGCTGGGGAGGGCACTAGGGATAAGAAGAGAACTATACAATAATATAACAACCCCTTAATACAATAGCCCCCCTTTTCCAAGAACTTCTGGCAATCAGCCCAGCTAATGACCAAGATAAACTACCACCAGGTTAAAGCCTTGAATTGATTTTTTGATTTTTCAATTGAGAAATGTTGGGAACTTGTATGTTCGTGGTTGACTTTCATTCACAGATCTGAATGCCACAGTCTCTCTCCCTGTTTTTAACGCATAGATTAAAAAAAATAGCAATAGGCCACAGTATTATTTAATGGCAATCTCCACCTAGCCCCTATCCAGGCCTAGTTACATGTAACCATCTGCGGCTTTGGCTAAGGATGTATGTTAAAATGTGCATCTAGGCAGTTTTGGGCATGTTATGTAGATGTGCATTCCTTCTGCTGCTTGATGGATTTTCTCTGTTGATTCTGGGTTGCCAACTTTTCAATTTGGTGCTGAGGTTGTGTTTTTGACAGTGGAGCAATCTGCAGAAATTGGCATGTAATAATGTTTATCTGATTGTTGTGATAAGGAGAAAACACTGGCTGATTACTGAAGATCAAATTGCTATTGGGATTTTTTTTTCTGGCTGGTTAGCAACCCTAGCAGGATCTTGGCTTTAGATTGTAAGTAGATCAGTGCACTGGAGACAGGTAGGCAATCCACACCCAAAACATATTGGCAATAAAATTCTAGTATTGGCGTTAATGACCCTGAGGAATGCAGTAATTACATGAACAGTAATTTTTTTTAAAAGTTTATTATACAATAGAAGTAGGGACGTGGTGGTGCAGCGAGTTAATCCGCTGTTGCTGGGCTTTCCGACCGCAAGGTTGGGAGTTCAAGACTGTGCTATGGAGTGAGCTCCCATTGCTTGTCCCAGCTCCTGCCAACCTAGCAGTTCGAAAGCACCTAAATGCGAGTAGATAAATAGGGACCGCTTCGATGGGAAGGTAACAGCGTTCCGTGTGCTACGGCGTATAGTCATGCCGGCCACATGACCATGGAAGCTCTACAGGCTTTGAAACGGAGATGAGCACCGCCCCCTGCAGTCGGTCACAACTAGACCATTCGGTCGCGGGGAAACCTTTACCTTTTTTATACAATAGAAGTACTTTTTAGATGTCATTCTGGTCTCAGACCTGGACCATTATGAGATATCAGAATTTGTACTAATTGAGACCAGACTTTTTTTTTTTTCATTGAGATGTACTGAGTTTACAAGGTCATCTGAAGTTGGAGCATTGGGAGCAGAGGGGCAGCATAGCAAGGCAGCCAGTGGCACATGTGATTTTTTTTAAAGGGGAGCCAGAGTGGTGCAGTAGGATTGGGAAGAGGTGAGTTCAAATCCTGAGTCAACCCCAGTAGGATAACCCTGGACCAGTCACTGTCTCCTGGCCCAACCTTCCCCCAGGACTGTTGAGAGGATAAAATGGGGGGTACAGCCTCCCTGTATGCCACCCTAAGCTCCTTGGAAGGAGGGGCAGGATGCAAAAGTGGAGACACAGGTAATTTTTTTGAAAAGATTGCAGGTGTGGGCAGGAGGGCAGTCATCTGGCAAGGAGGAGCTGATTGCAGGAAGCTCCTTCTTGCCAGATGACTGCCCTCCTGCCCACATCTTTTCCTAATGTGTTTATGATGCCAGTGTTGGACAAGCTAGCTTTATCTTGTTATCTATCTAGCTAGCTGCAATGCTTATGCAGCACTGGCCTTATATAGTGAATTTTTTTTAAAGAATTGCAGCCTTTAAAGGGGCTTTGGCTGGCCCCAGTTCTGCATCAATTAATGATTAATCATCAATTAATGCATCAATGAATAATCATAAGAATAATTATGATTACTCTGTTTCTTAGTTTATATGACAACACGTACCCCACCCCACCCCAATTCAATTTATCTTGCTGTGAGCCAGCGCTGGTTGTTTCCTTAGAAAGAGAACCTCATTCTGGTAGTCTGGTTTATGGTCACCGGATTGTATTAAATGACGCCCTCCGCTCTGCGCAAGGAGGCTAACCTCTTTGGCTCTGCGGGCTCCTCCTCCTCCCAGCCCAGGTTCCAGCCCCGGGCTTGCCGTCCAGCCGCTCTTCCTTCTACGCATGCGCGGGCCCTTTAACACGCATTCCACCTCTCTTCGGGTCGGAGCTGGGAAGACGGTACCATTGCGGACCGAGGGGGAAGAAAACGAGGAGAAGGAGCCGTAAGAAGTAGCAGCAGCAGGAGCGCAAGCTTTGCTGGGAGCAGTGCAGAGGAGGGGCAGATGACCGGCGTTGCCATGGCCGCCTTTGGCCGCGTGGGAGAAGAGCCGGCCATGCGTGTCTCCCCCGCGTCGCCCAGTGGTACAACCTTCCGCCCCGGGCCCCGCCCCCTCCCTCCCCTTTGCTCGGCCCTGAGGGAGGCCGGTTCTTTCCGCTCAGCTGCCGGTTGCAGTTTCTAGCGCCGCTTTCCAGAGGGGGTTGCTTGGTAAGTGCAGTGGTGGGGCTCGGACGCCTGGGTTCCCTTAGCACGGGCGGGGGGAGTGAGGTAGAGGCTGCCGGACTCCTGGGTTCCCTTCATGATAAAGCATGGAGGGGGGAGGAGAGTGGAGCCTCATCTTTTCTTCAGTTCCTCTTGCCTTGGAGCTCGATTGTGGGGAGGGTTTCTGAGGCAATGGCTGGAGCGCGCAGGGGTCGTGTGAACGGAGTTCGGACACCTGGGTTCAGGTTCGGGGAGAGAAAGTCGCCTCCCTAGTTGGTTCTAGAGCGATGCATGCGAGTTGGGAGCGCCTGGCATCCCTCTCTCTCCAGGATGGTGGGCAGTAGACCCTGACTGCTTGGATCTGTGGAGACAGGGAGTGCAGATGCAGGGCTGGCGGGTGTCATATAGCTGCGGAGCCTGGACTCGGAGTCTAGGCCAGATTTCTTGGGGGTCTGGAGGTGTCGCCCAGTGATGGAGCTGGCCACCTGTCTTGTTCAGCATCTGCTGTTTAGGGAATCCAAGTCGCTGGTGTCTGACCACAAATCTCCCCCCCTGCCCCCCACAACTCTTTCTGTGGCTGAACCCTGGAGTGCCTGGCAGGATGGGATCTGCAGGTTGTAGCTGATGTGGGTTAATCATTGAGAAATAGTGTGATCTCATGAGCTGTTGCAAGAGGAGGGTGATGCTCTCTTGATGCCAGTTCTTTTTGCCTTCACGGAAGAAGAGTTGGCTCTCTAGCCAAGGGGTCTGTTGCTTAACAAGAACCGAAGCCCCCATCCCTCCCTGCATCAGGTCAGCTGTGACATTCTGTTTCTGTTCAGAGACTCTGGGATGCCCTTAGGCAAGGCAAAATCCCACTCTGCAATAGCTATTCTGCTGGCCCTGGAGGGAGTGCAGTAGCTATTGTGACGAGTATCCAGCGACTGTCATGTACATGCATTGTCCAATCCCCTTTTAAAGCCGTCACCAGATCTTGTGGTAGCGAATTCTGCAGTTGAATTACATTCTCTATTAACGTGCTCCTACTAGTTGTCTTCACTGGGTGACGCTTGGTCTAGAACTGTTTGAGAGAGAGAGAGAGAGAGAGAGGAAAAACCTCTTTCTCCACAAACCTCCTTTATGTCTTCTCTGCCAGGCACCTTCTTTTTGAATTCAGAAGACCAAAAGTGGCCATCTTTTCCTTGTGGGGAACGTGTTCCCAACCTCTGATCATTTTGGCTGCTTTCCCCAACTCTGTAATGTCTTGTTTGAAATGTAGCAGTTAGACATGTTCACAGTATTTCGGATAGAGCAGTACCATAGTTTTATATATGGTCAGTAGAATAGCAGTTTTAAGCAAACAAAAAGTTTACACCCTGATAGCTCAGACCCCATTGGTGTAGATGTGAAGTTGTGCACCCCAGTGTGCATCTCTTTATGCTGATCAACATAGATTGGCATTTATTGCTTGGTAACCCATTCATGCTATTTGGAGCTTTTGTTATCTGCCTTTATTTTAACTAAATAGTTTGGTACCACCTGCAAGCTTGGCTGCTTCACTCCTGTTTATGACCAAGTTAAAATGCACCAGTTCCCATGCAGATTGGGAACTCTACTTCTTACTTCCCTCCAGGGTGAAAAGTATTCTCATTTGCTTTCTGTTTTTTAAACCGGTGATTCCCAAACATGGCGAACTCGCAGGTACACTACCAGATGTCCCTGGTGGGTTCCTTTTCCTGGCTGTCTCGGGCGCTGGGAAAATGGTGGCACCTGGGAGAGTTGGGAAGGAGAGGGTGCTATGATCACAGTAAGTCTGGGAACCACTGCTTTAAGCAGTTGCCCCTCCATTCTCTGCCCTGTTGGGCCCACCTTGGGACAATGGCTTGGGCAAGTGAGCAGCTCTGCTTCCTCCATTTTTTTTTTACCTTCTGCTGGCCAATTGGTGTATGTTGCTTCTGTGTCATTCTGCCCAGGCCAGTGGGAAGGAGAGGTGGGTGAAACTACCGTGGCCAGGCCAAGTGGATGCTCAGGGGCCCCTGAAGCATGTTTGCCTCTTGCACTGTGATGTTGCCATCACCACCCTGGCCCTTGGCAGCTTGGTCAAGCAGCAGGTAGGCAGGGAGAGGCAGAGTGCAGCAGTCTCATCCTTTACCTGCAGCTCTGGTGTTGCTTCCTTTTCTCTGTGCAGGTCCTGTTTTAAAAGAATTGTCGGCTCTGTTCTGTCCTGTTTACTGTAAGTAGGACCAGCACAGAGGGTAGGAGACCATGCTGGAGCTATAGGGACAGGATTGCAGTGCCCCCCTACCTGGCTGCTTTGTGGAGATACAAGGGAGGTTTTTTTTTTGTTCTCATCCTTTCTCCAGCAGAGCAGAAGGAGCTGCTGCTGGCCTGATCCTCTTCCGCTTGCTGTGAGAGAGCAGGAATAGAATCAGGCAGCCACCTGGACAGGGGCTGTGGGCAGCTGGAGGCTTTGGGGCACCCCTCATCAGTCCCCCCCCCCAACTTGCTGCTCAGTCTACATCGTTCAGGTGGCTTCACATATAGACAGATGGTTGTGTCCTGGCAATTGATTGCTCAGGCATAATGTCAAGCCAGTCATTCCTGAACCAGGATTCTCTGACAAACCATCCTTTGTGAGGGGTCTTCAAACCAAGATCTGCAACCAATGCTGGAAATAGCTTTGGAAGCCGTTTGGGCAGATCAGACTCTTAGATCCTTGTTTTGACAAGGATGTTTCTCTTGGGGAAAGAACATCCTCAAGCTACACAAGCCATAGATTTTGTGTGGCATCAGTACTGGTTTGTCTTTTCTCAACAGGGCTATCCTAGCATGCTAGTTCGCCTTTCCCAAGGTTCCTGGAATGTTTTCCACTCTTCCTGTTACCCTTCATGGTTTTTTTCCCCCCTTGTTGCATAAACTTCTTGAATGCAGAAGTGTCTTTTCAGATTGTGGAATGGTAGAACGGATGCAAGTCCTTTCCTAAGGACTGGCACCTTGTTGGGACAAATGATGCTGCCTGCCGCCAGTGCTATCAGGCCCTATCAGGGACCCTTCAGGCATTCTTGGCCTGGTGATTGCTCGATCGTGATTAGCAAAGGGGAACCTTCTGCCTCTGTCTCAGCTGCTGTTCTATCATCCTCTGGACTTGTCCCTGGGGAAGGAATGGGATACTTATATGTGGCCCTCTAAATGGTTCCAGCTGCCCATCTTTGTCTGTTGGGCAGCGACTCTCCAGGGGAGATTGTCTGGGCAAGTGATGAATGCAAAAAGTTTTTGTTCTAGCTTGATAAGAGCAGGGAAAGATAATGGGGAAAGGAGAAAAGAATGGTTTGTTTCCTGTGGGTCTGGCCAGCGTTTATCCACTGCCCTTCTCTGCTTTTTCTAGAGAAAGCTCTCTGGTAGTTGTGTGCGCTCCTAAACTGACAATACATCGTACAAGACTGTCTTTCTATGACTGAACTATAGAGCAATAAGTGGAAAATTTAATTCTTCTCTTCATCAGCACCTCCATGTGGAACCTCCTACCACTAGATCAGAGTGCCCCCCTTGTTGCCAATATTCTATCTGTAACTGAAGACCCACTTGTGGTATTTAGCTTTAGGGATTTGGTTTGTTGTGTTGTGTGTTAGTTTTGGTTGTGCTTTCCTATTGCCTTGTTGTTTTTGGCTACTTTTTGATTGATAGTGTTATTGTTTTGCTTATTGTTACTGATTTTAAGTATTAGCTGCCCTGGGTGCCTACTTATCAGGAGACATAGATATTTTGATCATCGACTTCTTCATGTTTTTTTAAAAATTATGTGATGGTGCGCGTCTACATTGCAGCAGGTTCATCTTAGTAGAGGCATTCGAGAAAGACAAGGGGGAATGCTTCTTCCCAATGGTGTGTTTTAGATGGCTTATGTATAGGTGTCATCCTGCCATCATTGAATTAAGATTAGGCTTCTGTAACCCTCTCGGTGTGGGGCTGTCCCTGAAAAGCATCCAGAATATGGCAGCCTGAGTTTTCAGGGGAGCAAGCCACTGATTCTATTTCATCTGTGGTTTCCAGTTTGCGTACTGGCTCAGTTCAAGACATTGGTTTTAAATGGCTTGGGCCCTGGTTACCCAAGAAAGCTTCTCCTCTCTGCAAATCTGCCCCCCACCTTTGTCAGTCACCTTCATCAGTCATCTATAGCTCTACTTTCAGGTCCCCACCATTGGGAATAATGCTGGATGGAGCCTCATGTGATGATGTGGGTGGTCCAAAGGTTGACTCTGATGCTTACATTTTATAATGTCAGGGAGGCTGCAAGGCAGAAATTGCTGATGTCACGGTGTTTAAATGTCACTTCAGCTTTCTCAAGGTCACCGTGACACTTCCTTTTTTTCACCCTGTGTGTGCCTACCAGGGCCCTTTGCCATGGAGGGCACCAAACGGCATCTGTTCTTGAGTATCTTATGTCCACTTTTTCTCTTTCTTGCCCAGATGAGTAACTCTCCTGTTTCAGCTCACCCTTTGTTTCACCTCAACTTGCACTCAGGAAAAGCCTCCTTTAGGTTGCTCTTGAAAAGTTGTCTGGAGTTGGGTCAAGGGCTGGAAAGAGAAAGGAGAGTCTGTGTGAGGAGAAGGTAAGGTAAGTGTTCTCTCGTTATATTAATCCAATCCTGAATCTAGTTTAAGGTTCAGTTTTACCTTAAAGTTAGAGCCTAATCTAACTTTAGATTAGAGAGATTACAAAGGTCTAGTAAGTGGGACAAAGGGCACAGGAAACAGGTGGGGAAAGAAACATAACCAAATAGGCACTAGCAAACAGAGAAAGAGGCAGCAAGGCAGACACTGGGGAGTAGCACAGCTTATTTAAACAGGACTACTCTAGGCAGCACCAGAGTCTACTCAAGAGTAAGAGCAAGGCAGAGGCTCTTAAGAAAGAAAACAAGGAATGATAAAAAGAAGGGACAAAAGCAGGATCCCTACTTGAATTTATTTTCTAAAACAAAAAAATCTACCCTAAACGCAAACTTAAGTTAAACGTAAACCTAGGTTAGAACCTAATACAAGGCAGGGCATAAAGTGAAGGCCTAGCAATTGTGGGGCAGAGGAGTTAGGTGGGGAAATAAATCTACAGTGGTAAGATATAAATAAATCTACAGTGGTAAGATATAAGTAAACTAAATCTGATGTTTAGCTCAGGTCTAAACAGGCCTACCTCAAATAAAACTAGAGTTTTCTGACCTGAATGTGACCTTGCAGTCAGAATCAGCAGTTCCCTTCAGGACTTTACACTTCAGGTAATCTCATCACAGCAGGAGCAGTTTCTGGCTGTAATCAGCCTCTATTGTCCTGCTAATCACCACACCTGGGGCCTTTCAGTCAGCCAGAAGGACAGGGAGAGGACCCAGTTGAGGGTATATAACTGGAACCATCTAGCAAGTGGCCTTTTCCCGTGCGCAGGTGGCCTTGTTGCAAGGAAGAGTGAGGTGAGACAAAGGGTGAGCTGAGACACAGGAGAGGCATCTGCATCTGGGCGAGTTAAGTAGCAGGGTGAGGAAGCCAGGGCCCCAGACTCTTTAAGAATTTCAAAAACACACCATGCAGGGAGGCAGCCAGCAGTTGGGTGGGGGCTATCCAGTGTTTTGCACTGAGTGCCATATGTATGCCCCTGGGGCATAAGTCATGGGTGTGTCCTCGGCACAAGGAGCTCCAAGTACTCAGGGAATGAGTCTGCTCCCTAGAGGCCTTGGTTGTGGACCTGGAGAAGCAGTGAGGGTCCATGGGGAGACTTCTGGGGACTTGCAGGATTTGTCCCATCCTCAGTTGCTGGGGAAAGGAATCTCAGGGCTGGAGGATGTCAACCTGGTATGGAGGGAAGCAGTCCCCCAGTTGGGACCCCTTCTTTCAGTGACAAGCCCACATCCAGTTGCACTACAGATGCTCCTCAGAGGGAGGGCGGTCGAGGGCTGCTTGTAGTGGGGGATTCTATAGTCAGGAACATAGATGTGATGGATGTGAGGACTGCATGCTAACTTGCCTGCCTGGTGTGAAGGTTGCGGACATCACTTCTCATCTGGGTAGGCTGGTAGAGAGTTCTGGGGAGGAGGTAGCTGTCGTGGTGCATGTTGGCACAACGATGTGGGCAAATGTGGCCGGGAGGTCCTAGACACCAAATTTAGGCTGCTAGGCAGGAAGCTGAAAGCCAGGACCCCCAAGGTAGCATTCTCAGAAGTGCTACCTGTTCCACGTGCAGGGCCAGCTAGGCAAGCGGAGCTCAGGGGTCTCAATGTGTGGATGAGACGGTGGTGTCAGGAGGAAGGGTTTAGATTTATTAGGCACTGGGGGCCGTTCTGGGACAAGCCAGGCCTGTACAAGACGGATGGGATTCACTTGAACCAAAGTGGAACCAGGCTGCTGATGCATAACATTAAAAAAGTGCAGAGCAGCTTTTAAACTGACCCCTGGGGGAAAGCCAACAGGAGCCGAGTGGCATCTGGTTCGGAACACCTCATCCTTACAGGATGAAGAAGGAGAAGCTGGAAAACCGAAGGGTAATAGCAGGGTGGGAATTAGTAGTGTAAGCATGAAGAGATGGGACAACCGGTCCAGTAGAAAGAAAGGCCGGGATAAGGGATCGAAGAACAGACCTTTCTTGGGGGACCACATATACAAGTGCTTCTATGCAAATGCCCGAGGTCTCCAAGCAAAAATGGGAGAACTGGAATGTTTGGTGACTAAGGATAACATTGATATAGTGGGCATAATGGAAACCTGGTGGAATGCAGAGAACCAGTGGGATACTGCAATCCCAGGCTATAAACTCTATAGGAAGGACAGGGAGGGGCGTGTTGGAGGTGGGGTGGCCATCTATGTCAAAGAAGGGGTAGAATCCAATAGGGTAGAAATTGAAGGCGGGTCCAACTCCAACATAGAGTCACTGTGGGTTAAACTACCGGGCATCTATGAGGACCTGGTAATGAAATGCAGTTTCTCAAGTCATGCTCTTGCCTTATCCTCCTACAGGTGGTTTGGTGGACTCAGTTTTGTGTCTTTAGCTGGAGGGGTGTGCTTGCATGGTGTTCTTTTTCCTCCCCGAGACAAAGAGTCCAAGGGCATAGCTCTCTTACATAAGATGCTTTTCGCAGAAGGTAACTTGACACTGGACTTAAAGCTAATCTTTGAACAAAACATCACAAGAGGGCGGGTTGCACCAGTGTTTTATTGAAAGGAGACCTGCTTTTGCAACGATTGACACCAGAGAGGTTTGGTTTCACTGGAGTGCCACCTTGCAACGTGAGCATGCCACAGGGTTCCCTGACTCTCGGTTACACGTGTTGGACACATCATGCACCACTGCCTTCATGTTGCATCTTAGCGGTAGCTGAGTCTTCCCTGCTCTAGCAGATGGTGGGTTTATAGGAGTGGTACGTAAGTCTCGTTTCCTTTAGGAAGGCACCTACATAGCTGTCATTGAGCTAGCTAGTGGTAGTTCAGTGGAACTTTCATATTCAAAGGAGATGCATCTTTACATACACATTACTTAGGCCAACAGGCAGAAGCCAACTAACTGTCTAGCCTTGCTTCCCACACTGGCCCCCAGATGCCTCTGGGTTGCCTGGAAATGGTGAGACAGACTCACAGCTTCTCATCTTGGAAGCTGTATTCCTGTATCCTGGCTAATAGCATAAGGAGAGCCTAGTTTGCCAGGACCCCCTCCTGCTGCTATTCCTCAGCAATTGGTGTTCAGAGATCAGCTGCCTCTGAACATGACAATTTTGCTTTGTCGCCTCACATGCTGCCAGTTAGCTGGAGGATGGCTAGAAGAGGCAAGGCTAACCAGAGGTGTCTGTGAGCACATGCAACAAGTTTCATTTGGGGTGTGTGTGACTTGGCTCCAAGTATCAAGGAGTGTCCTGCTTATGTGCCCAGTTCAGTGGGTGTGGGCTGGACATGCACCCAAGACCTGGGCTGTGGCTTCCCCCCAGCATCTGTTGTGCAATGTGGAGCCAATGGGCAGAGGTGGCCAGGGGTTGAAGCTAGTGCCATCCCTCTTTGAGGTGTGGTAGACCCAGGAGAGCTCTTCGGTGGTGGCCCCTAAAATGTGGCATTCCCTACTGTGAGCGACTGCCTCCCTGCTTTCTGCCAGGAGCTGGCTGAACACCGTTGTCTCTCCTGGTGATTGTGTTTAGTTTGCTGCCACTTGTTTTGATGGAACTGTTGTGTATGCTGCTCTTTTACTGATCTTAGGAGCTGCCTTGAGTTCCCCAAAGGCCAGGACAGAAATATCTGAATGAGAGTAATAGCTGCTTCCCACATTGCTGGGCAAGTTTGTGTCATGCCTCTCTTCTCCTGAGGCTTCCTTTCCTGCTTGCCCAGTTCTTGCTGCCAGCCTGGGCTTTTAGTAGTGAATGGCTCCTAGCTTCAGTCCCTGGCAGCATCTCCAGGGAAAAAGGCTCTTGGGTGGTAGCAGATCTCTTGACCCAAGATCTTGGACAGCCATCATTGGTTGAGTGGGTAGACCTGGCTAGGTGGACAAGTGGCCTGGCTCCATGTAAGGTGGCTTACTGTGAATTTGTCTACTCCTTAAAAAATGAAAATAAATCCAAGCTTAGGCTCCTGATTATTGCTCCTACCATTCAACCCTTGAATTGCATTCACCGCTTACTTTTGGAAATGTGACTGGTGCTGGTGAGAAGTCCTTGCACGTGTCATTCACGCGAGTGGTTGTGTTAAATGGCTGTTATGGAGTGTGGAAGGTGGTAAGATGGGGAAAGTTTTATATATTAGAGATTTCAGCTGTGTGTATATGGTGCAAGTGTGAGAGACAGGCTAAAAAATTGTGTTCTGAAACAGTTGGTCTTAGAACTGGCCAGAGGAGAGGTGGCCTTAGACTTAAACTCCATGTGGCACTCAGGAGCTGCTGTGAGATGTTGTTGACCTGATGCAGAACGGCGAACATAGTTCTGGTTCACGCAACTGGGAAGTTTCCAAAGAAGTCCAACATGGACACATTTTGACTTTAACAGAGGGGCTAGTAAAGGAAACAAAAAGGCACACACACTCTGGCAAAAGAAATGCAAGCAGAAAACTCAAAAAGTGACTGAGGAGCACGTGGCTAAGAACAGCAAGGCCAACAATAAAAACTTCTTCAAATACATCAGCAGCTGGAAACTTGCCAGGAAAGTGGTTTCACCATTAGATAACAAGGGAGTGAAAGGGAAGGTTAAACAAGGCATGGAAATAGCAGTGAAGCCCAACTGAATTCCTTTCTTCATCCTCACTATAGAAGGTGTCAGGCAGGTACACATGACCGAACCAACCTTCTTGGGAGGGAGTCTTGATGAATTAAGTCAATCAGAGTTGACTGGGATGAGGTTCTAGAGCATCTTGACAAATGGAAGATCAACAAATCACTGATCCGGTGGACACCCACCAAGAGTTCTTGTGGCACTTGCAAGTGAAATTGCTGATCTCCATGCAAAAGTATAACTTGTCCTTCAAATCAGCCCCCCCTAGAGCAGGGACTGGAAGGTCACCAGAGTAGCACCAAAATGTAGAAAGGAAGTTCTGGAGAGGGAAGGAATCTGGGAAATTACAGGCCAGTCAGCATGTAAATGTTCTCAGTAAATTGGTGGCAAGCGTAATTAAAGATAGAACAATTAAGCACCCAGAACAGCGGTTCTCAAACATTTTAGCACCATGACCCACTTTTTAGTATGTGAATCTATCGGGATCCATTGGAAATGATGTCATTATAAGTGACATCATCCAGCAGGAAAACATTTTACACCCCATAGGACCAAATCCAGTAAATTAAGTTTCCAATACATATAAACCTATCTAAAATAAAGAACCCTCCCAGGCAGTTCTGATCTGTTGCAAAACATTCCTCAAAGGCTGCAATCCTATCCGTGGTTACCTGGGAGTAAGTCTCATTGACTATCATTGTTAAAAGCTTTTACATAGTAGCCTGTTCAATATATGTAAGACTCATGTCAGAGTAGTCTCATGTCATGGTAGCGTCACCCACCCAGTCCAGTTTGTGAAATACTGGCCTAGAAGAACAAGACGACGAGGGACAGGAGTTGTGATCTGAAAGGTGGAGTTGTCACCTTTCCTGAAAAAAAGTGAAGCCGGATCAGCTGCTTGGAAGAGGGACCAGGAGACGGTGAGAAGCCACTAGCATATCTCTGCGGTGGACTCAGCTGGCAAAAAGCGGATAACATCTTTGAGAAACCAGTCTGGATCTTGGCTTGCAGCCGCCTGTGAGAACTTGGAGGGTACAAGCGTTGGCAGCCAGTTCTCACGGAAGAATGCTTGTACAACCCTCATTGAAAAATTGGGCTTATATTATGTTCAGCCTGCCTATGTAAAATGCCTTGAGTCTACAGAGAAAGGTATACAAATACTGTAACAAATGAATAAGCAACCCTTGCTGATGGAGAATTAGCCTATTTCCACAAGGTTAAGTCTTGCCATGGTGCCCATCTTTCTTGGAGAGAGTCAACAGGCATGTTGAGAGAGGTGATCCAGTTGGCCTGATGTACTTGGACTTTCAAAAAGCTTTTGACAAAGTCTCTCACCCAAGGCTCTTGAGTAAATGTAGCAGTCGTGGAAAAAAGGACAGGTCCTTTTCTGGATTAGGTCAGTGTTTCTCAAACTGTGGTCAGGACCCTTGTGACCTGATGTCGGGTGGGTCACAGAAAGCTGGGAGCAGCCATCTTGGAAGCCGCAGACCTTGGTCATGCTATTGTGAATATTAACAGTTGGAATGTGAGGGTTTTTTAAAATTTGTTTTTAGTTCAGTGCTTTTACATAATATTTTGTCCTAATTTTGCTTGTGCAATTGCTGCAGTCCAAGAATGTCAGTTTGCATTCTAGGAGGGTCATTTGATTACATCTCAATGGCGGCACCTCCTGCTTGATGATGTCACTTCCAGTCATGGCCTCACTTCACCAGTGGGTCCTGGTGCAAAGCATTTGAAAACCACTGGATTGGAGGATTTTTGGATTGATCTTTTTATGATTTTCAACCCGGTTAAAGTAGAAAGAGGAATAAATTGGCAGTTTTCAGTGTTAAGTAAGAAGTGCCCCTTCCCTCCGGGTTGTTGTTGTGACTGAAGGATGGGAAAAGTCTAGGTGGGGGAAGAATGAGCTAGTTTGGTCACAGTATCCCCCAGGAAGATTTTTATGTGCTAAATCTATGCCCTGTCTTATCTTCCCAAAGGGCATTCAAGGCAGCTAGATATTAAAGTTAAGACAGTAACACCCTGTGGGACAAAACATTGCAGCTGCCTCTGGTGATGAGCAAATTTCCCAAGTTATAAGCTGCAGTTCCAAAATTCCCTTTGTTTCTGTGCTGATTGAATCCCATCAGGACTTCTAAAATTTCAAATGCTTGAACACTCTTTGCACGTCTGTTAAAGTTGGGAGACAAAATTAAGTACAGGGTTTTTTTTAGTACCAAGAACCCCCTGAATTCATAGCTTTTGCAGGATAAAAATTATTCTTGGTTCTAAAAACTGTGCAGTTGTACAGTTTTAAAAATTAGTTTTGGGAGGAGAGTTCGTTTTTGCAGTTTTTCTTTTGCAGTGTATTGACTGCAAAAAGGGACCAGGACCCGCTTGCAAAGTTCCGGAAGTATAACTCCAGAACAACACAAGGAAGTTCTGCCTTATAGCAAGTCAGACCATTGGTTTGTCTGTGCTTGCTGACAGCACCTCTCCTCTGACAGGAGCCAGCTTCCTCATCCCTAGGGTTGAGTTTGGGACGTTCTACATACAGAGCAGGTGTTCTGCCTCTGAGCTGCCACCCCATTCCCGTAGACTCCAGCAATCCTAACAAACTGTTGCATTGAGTGCCCTTGGCGCTGTTCAGCCATGCCTTGCTGGCCATCCTGTGGCAGAATGGAAAGAGTCCCAGAATCCTCTGCTCTTTTTTTTTTCCCCTGGTGCCATTGACCGCTCTGGTTGTCAACCTGCGAGCAAACATTGTGTGCTTGGCCTCCTGCTGCCTCTTTTCTTTGGGGATGTGACCCTGCTCTGCCTGCAATCTCCGATTAGTCATGGACTGAGTTGCACCAAGATTGCACAAGGGTTTGGCATGTGAAGAACTGAAGTGATGCAAGTGCGTGGCAAGGAAGAGAAGCCTAAACTGGATTCTGATGCCCTGTGTTTTGCCAGGAAAGGTTGCCACTCCTACCTGTGTGTGCGCGTGCGCATGCATGCGTACACAGCTCTCTGGACCCCCAAAATATTGTTTTAATGATTGTATTGTTAGGTCAGCTTTTATACGTATTGTAGATCCCAAGAGTCAACATGTGAACAGAGAAACTATAGTCCTGTACTTGCTTGTCCGGAAGGCTAATTTACCACTGTCAGTGTCATGTGGTGCTTTTGCAGTTTCCTAAGCGCAACCAGGCAGGTCACTGCCCTCAGTCTTTTGTCCTCAGGCATAGTCCTTTGCTATACCTGAGTTGGTTGTTGTTGTTTGTTTATCTAGGATAGTGTCTTTCTCTTCTACCTGTTGAGCCAGTATCAGACCACAGGAATGCTGCAGCTCACCCAGAAGGTGCTTTCGTAATCTGTGCGAAACAGATCTGACTTGCGCTCCTCCTCTTCCAATTAAATGGCTCGTAGCCACGAGGGCAAATGATGTGGGATTCTAGAGTTTCCTGTCACCAGGAGGGGAGATTTGTTCCATATTAGTTTTTGTTTTTTTGGGTGTGTGTGTGTGTGAACCTCATGCCTTGTGCAGTAGCCCATCGGGGAGGCTAGGTGATGTGGATTGCATCAGCAGCAGGTGGTCAGGGTGTGTGTGTGGCAGGGTGGCAGATTTGGGGTGCCCTTCACCTTGAGCCTGCCACCTCCCTTCAGCCCACCATAGATGCAGACCACACCTTTCTTTTCACTAAACACAAGTGGAAAGGGGATGGTTTGCCTTATTGTGTTCCTCACACAATTCTGTCAAATGTGGGCAAAGGAACTTCTTTATTTGCAGGATCTCTTTAAATAGCCCCAAGGCGGCTCTGGGTGGTGTTCCATGTTCTGTAGAGGATGTCCCTCTGGTGGCTGCCAGAGACAGGGCCTGCTTAGTGGTGGCACTGCAGTTTTGGAGCCCCCTCCCCCCCTGCTGACTTCCAGTTGGCTTGCTCCTTGTCTGGTCTTACGCTGCAGTTAGCAGTGTTTCTTTTTCCACCAGGCCTTTTCAGTTGTGCCTTGGTTCTTATGGGCTTTGCCGGCTACTTTCCCCTATGCTTTTCTGTTTAGTCTTGTGATTGTAGGCATGTTTGTTTGGCAGTGTGTTCGTGGTTATCCACTTTGGGTTGTAATTTATAGGAAATGTTGGATATAAACTGTTTAATGACTAAAAATCAGTTGGAATCTAGATTTTAGGGATCAGAGTGTTATTGTCCCAGCCCTCATCTCTTGTGGAGCTATCCAGTTAGAATGAGAGGTGTGAATTCTGCTTTTACGTACAATAAATAAATCAAAATTAAATTAAATGTAAATTTAAAAATGACATGCAAGTAAGCCTACAAGTCGACAGACAGACAGACAGACAGACAGACAGACAGACAGACAGACAGACAGACAGACAGACAGACAGACAGACAGACAGACAGGCAGACAGACAGACAGGCAGACAGACACTGTGTAGATTATCTTTGACTTGTCAACAATTCAGAAGAAAATTAAAACAGTTGCTATCTTCTCTAAAACCTGCAATGTGGTGGTAGGTGTCCATTGGGTATTAACCCAGTATGTATCCACCTTCACTGGCGATGCACTCGCCTACTCCAGTATGTATCCACCTTACATCCTATTTTATTAATGCATGTATCCACCTGGTTCTAACATTGATTCTCTTTCTTTACATCTTACTTTATTGATGCACTGAAACACACATATATCACCCACCTCTC
Organism: Lerista edwardsae; assembly: GCA_029204185.1. Lineage (NCBI taxonomy): Eukaryota > Metazoa > Chordata > Lepidosauria > Squamata > Scincidae > Lerista > Lerista edwardsae. Next base: position 2,076,530 of record JAJKFI010000106.1, on the reverse strand, counting down.
TCTCTCTCTCTCTCCATCCTACTTTATTAATGCACTGAAACACACATTTTTACATCTGTCGTCAAAAATACAAACCTGGGTATTTTTATACCCCTCTGGCACAATTATCTTATCAGGATAAAGGTTGGTTTCTCCTGATTGCATTACTAGCTGAATGGAACCTTCTTGATTAGATTTGCATTCCTGACCCCAGCTATGGCCTCACACCTTTTGCAAACACAAAGGAGATAGGCATGTAATTTCAGCTCTTTCCCACACTCTGGAGTCATGTTGGCCTAACCGAAGGTGGATACATACCGGGTTAATAGAGTGCATCTCCAGCGAAGGTGGATACATACTGGGTTAATAACGTGTCCATTGCAATGTGGGGTTGTGTGTATTTGACAAGACTAGATTACCCTAGCACAGGGGCCCCCTTAGGGGCAGGGCCCAATTGGGAGCAACTGGCTTAAGGCTGGTCCTACTTGCACTGGCAAAGGCCCTGTGATGAAACAGTTATGTTTCATGTGCCCATTTCTGTTTTATACTTTCTGTTTACTTACTATACTTTGTTAAAGGGCCTGATCTTACTCTAAGGATGTCCCAGCTGCGGGGAGGTAGAAGGATCAGATCACGTGTCAAGGTTGCCAACCAATCAGTTATTTTTCCAGCTAAGGATCCTGGGATGAGCAGAGTCTCTCGCTGTCTTTCCTGCTGTCTTTGCTACAAAATGGTCGCAGGAAGAGCCGCTCTGAGAGGAGACAGAGGGGTTGCTGCTGGGAGAGGCCTAGCAGTGAGGAGATTAAAGCAGGATCTGAGTGGGAGCAAGACCCCGTCAGATTTATGGTTATTTTTGTCCTTGGCCCTGTGTTACTGATGTAGGAGGAAATCAAGCCAATTTAGTGATTTCTCCAGGCCCCTGTGCCTTTAAGCTTAGGGGCTGTCAATTTGAGGTTTTGTTTACCCGATGTGCAGTCCTATCCTGTTTGCATCCTAAGAATTAATGCTGTTCCCAGCCCAACTTCCCTGATTCCGGCCAGTCTGGGCTTCCCTTACTGTGGCTTACCAAGGAACCGTTGATTGAAAAGAATGCCAGCAGGACTTCGTTGTTGCAGAAAGAGAAGTACATTTTACTCATGTGTAGGACATTAGCAAAATGGACACAAGATGCAGCATGCTTCCAAGGAGATTACAGAACTTGTGCCTCCAAGGAGATACAGGACTTGTGTAAATTGTACATCTGGGTTTGGTCAGTTATCCAATTGAATATGAAAAATGTGGAATTGACAACAGCAAATAAAAACATCTGATGGGTGGGTTTTCAGGCTTTTGCTCCGCTCCCCTCTTTGTGTGACCTTAACGAAAGGGTTAGGGGCACGATTACAAAGTCTAGTCAGATGCAAACATAGGTTTGACACATTTAAACACAAAAGCAGGAGGCGACACTTAGACAGACTTAGCCACAATGCTGGAGACACAATCAAGATAGTAAGTACTTTCAGGAAGAGGGCTTGGACTTGAATAGTGATAAGATATTCTGATGGGGGAAAACTCTTGGCTTTTGGGCAGATAAGGACTTGATTGAATTTCAGGAAGTTCAGAATCATGCTGAGAAATGCAACTTGAGAGTGAGCTTGGCCCACGACCTCCTGGTGCCTATGGAGACATGACTCCTCCCCCCACAACTGGTGATGCACCTGTTTCCCTGGCTCGGAAAAGGAAGAGTGGGGCCGAAGGGAGAAGGATGCATCTCTGACACTCTAGCCCACCTCATTGTCTCCTCCGCTCTTCCGGTCTGCACCCCCTGCTTCCTTTTCCAATCTAGGCAATGAGAGGAGAAGCTGTGTTGAAGAATATGCCCCTGCTTGCCTTCTGTGCACAGTGGCTAGGTCATTGAGCCTTATGAAGGAGTCAGTCGTAATTGGAAGTTCTAATTAGGTTTGCCCTAGTTGCCCTAATGAATCTGCACAGTTGCTGCTAAGGTAAGACAACCTGTGCCTAATAAAAGTGATCCCTGGCCTGTAGTGTAATGATAGCTGAAGATTGGCCTGTAGTGTAATGATAGCTGAAGATACCTGTAATGATAGCTGAAGATTTTACAGGCACTTCCTGATCTGGGAGAGGCCTTGGCTCAGCCCTGGCTTTGCACACAGAAGGTCGAGTTTGATCTTTGGCCTCTCCTGATAGGGCTGGGAAAGATCCCTTGGGAGGAATTGTTGCAGTTTCATATCTCACGGTCCAGAACTGGTGGAAACTGGCATTCCGTCTCTCCGTCTGAGGATCAGATAAACACCTGTGAGTCCTTGAGCAGGTCAGCTTCCCAGCTTGTTAGGGATAGTAGTTGTACTCCCTTTTAAGATAGTGTAGAATAAGCAGGCAGTTTCACACGGGAAGCCCTGGCTGGAAACACTGCACATTCCCATGAGCTCATAGTGTTCTAAGGGTCACCCCATTGGGTAAAATGGGGCACAAGGGGTCTTCAGGTATCCACCTACCAGATACACTCTGGCTGCATCCCTTTGTTCTGTTGTTAGAAGGAGTTTTTCACTGTGTGTGCTTAAGATGTAAAGCTGCACTGAAAACGGCCGCCTGCGAGCGGCCCAAACTTCACCGGCTTCCTAGCCGGCAGATTGAACCTTTGTACCTTTCTTACTTTCGCTACAATAAAGAGACTTTGTTATGGAAATGTGGCGATTGCTTCAGTCCTTCGCATCGGAGCGCTAAGGCAAGCGCTGAAATGGGTCTCCAAGCCCCCAACTCTGCTGCTATTTTCACAAATACACAACAGGAATTCCCAGAGAGAACATAAGAAGAGCCTTGCTAGATCAGGCCAATGGCCTATCTAGTCCAGCTTCCTATATCTCAGATGCCTCAGGGAGCACTGAAGACAACAAGATACCTGCATCCTGTTGCAGCTCCCTTGCACCTGGCATTCTGAGGTTGTCTGCTTCTAAAATAAGGGGGTTGTACCACCTATCATGGCCAGTTCTACCTCATTTTCTCATCTGTATTTATGGTTTCTCCCCACTCCACTGAAATGTTACTGATGTTAAGAGTGGGATATTTTTAGAATTACAGTGTGAGAGTAAGGAGGGTCTGTGGAGACGATCTAGTTGAGACCTTGCTTGGTGCAGGCAGCTACAGCATCCCACGGAGGAGGGGAATCCCCTCCTTGAAAACCTCCAGTGGAGGAGAGCCCACATTTGCATGAGGCAGGCTGTGTCAGGGCAACTGTGCCAGGCTCCTAGAGTTAGGAAACCTTTCCTCCTGTCTAGCTGAAATTGATTTCCTGGCCATTTTAACCCATTGTCCTCTACATAGAGCTACATAGAGCCACAGCCCTGTCCTCTTCCCCACTTAAGTCAGTGGGGCGCTTGCTGTGCTGCTGCAAAAGATTTTTACCTTGCCTTTCCTCTGCCAGGGCAGATTGCATCAGGGGCCTATGCAGAGGTAAGAGGGAAATAGTTTCCCTTGCCTCTTGCAGGCCTCCTGATCACATTCCCCCCAGCCTAGCAACAGCCTCTGCTTCAGCATGGCAGAGGATCGGATCGGGCAGCCAGTCTGCTCCTTCTTCACAGTGACGGCCCTTCGAATGCTTGAAGATGGCTCTCATGCTTCCCCTTCATCTTCTCGCCTTCACGTTAAATGGACCAAGTTCAGTAACTATTCCTCAGACGGCTGGATGCCTCTTATGTTTTGCTGCCTCTTGCTCGTGCTCTCTGCCATACACAGTGAACTAGAACAGGATCAAGTCTGCAGTTATAGACTTCTATTCCCCCTGGTGCTGCTTGGGCTCCCCCCCCCCCGTGGGTTTGCTTGCTGATGTGGAGAACTGGTTGCGTCAGCTGGCGATGAGTTGTTCAGTGGTTACAAGCAAAATTGTCCTGTGAGATAATGAGGAAAGTCGTAAAATCTGCCCATAATGAAGGCAGGGATGGAGGTGGTGTGTGTTTGTGTGTGTATTTCGAACCAGGGCTCTCGGCAGTCTAGACTGGCATCTTCCTCCCCTGCTACCAAGGCCGTAGTGCAACCTGCTTGAGTGTTCTGCCAGCAGATCCGAAGGAGCCATCCTGGATCCTGTAAATGCTCACTTTGGAGCTCAGTCCAGTCAGTTTGCCTCAGGGGTGATCATGCTGCCCAAGCTCTCGTTCCCTGTTCCCGATTGCTGCCTTTGGTTCCGACTCTGCGGCTGCTTCTGGCCCACTGGGACCAGTAAGTACAGCAGCTGCCATCGGAACCGTCCAGGGCAGCAACAGCAACTGTGTTGCCATTGCTGTCCTGAATGGCTCCAGTGTCGAGTGGGAGGGGCCACCCCATGGCGCATTGCAGCTCCTGCTATACTTACCGTGCCCCCCCCCCCCCCCCCCTCCAGCCCCGCTACTGGCCAGCTCTGCCTGGGTTCCACAGCCTGGAAAGCCAGTCTCCTTCCCAGCCGGGGCTCCTTTGCCAACCACCTTGCTTGCCACCCAGCCGGCACAATTGAAAATGTCCACATTCCTTTGGCACCGGGGCAATTGGGTTTTTTTTTGGGAGACTATCCGCCTGCCCATTAAAAATAATGAGCAATTAAAGTGCTGGACACATTAAAGAGGTCCCCCAAACAAGCAAATGTGACTAGAATGAGAGTCAAGAGATTCTAAACCCCGATTGGCCTTTGCAAATGATGTAGAAATTGCATCCAAGCACTTGAGCAATGAGGGTGAAAAAGTTCACTCGTAGGTGATGGGCTTTAACTGTGATAGAAGCACATGCTCTGCAAATGGAGGGTCCGAGTGCTGATCCCCAGCATCTTTGGCTAAAGGGATCTCGAGGGACCTGAAGTAGGAAAAACCAAGCTGCCAGAGTAGGGGGCACGAAGCTTCTGATTGGATCTTGTGAAAGGCAATTTTGTGTGTTCTGCAACCAGCGTGCAGTTCTTTAAAAAAACTCTAGTGCAGTGCCTGGCTGAATGCGTATTTGTTCAGTAAACAAAACAAAAAAGGGCTAATATAATGCTGAACAATAAATTGGTTACGCAATAGCAGGATTGGTTTTCTTAGAAAGGAGTGGTGGAGTATTCCTAGCTGGAGTGTCAGCTGTTTGACGCTTTCAAAGGGATGGGTTCCATGTCCTGGGATGAACTCTGGTGGACTACCTTAATTTTTAATCTGGCAGTGAAAGACCCTGTACCTACTTGGCTGTTTGTAGGAGCACGGTCAGAGAATGCCTGGCGGTGCATGACTTTGCAGATCATGAGCTCTCTCTCTCTCTCTCTCTCTGTGTGTGTATGTGTGTATGTGTGTGTCAGAAGTGTGAGCAAAGGGCATTTATCTTCCTCCAATCCTTTCTTCTCTTTCCCCTCCACCCACCCTCCCTGCCGGGTAATTGAGGAGCAGCCGCCGGTAGCTAGAGCGCAGCAGCTAAAGAGGCAATTTAAAGTAACTCTTAAATCTAAAGTTGGCTTTTATTTGCTTGTTAATGGGACTTGGAGACAGAGAAGCTTCCCTATGTCTATCAGTCAGGGTGGCTAAACAGAGCCTCCATGTTCCAAGGCACTGTATCTCTGCAGCCCATTGGGGGGAGGGGGGGAGGCAGGCAAAGCGGGAGGACTGTGACCCTGCTTCCTGGAGGCACCTTGGTGGCAGCAGGCTGCTGGGCTCAATGGACCTTTGGCCTGATTCTGCTCTTCCATTATCTCAAATTGACATATAAATTTTGCCGCTCCTGCCCAGGCTACCTGTCCTCTGTGTATTCCTTGAAACTGCTCCCTTATCCAGTCCCCCTGCCTCTCTCTCTCTCTCTCTTTGTGTGTCCCATTTCTGTGTTGCCACCGCTCTTTCTTGTTCTCTATCCTGCCTGGGCCACTTTCTTTCATCCTTCTGCCTTTTTTGCCCCTCTGGGACATCCCAGCACTGCAACTGGAGCGTCTTTGGCCCTTCCCCAGTCCCTTTAAGACCCCCTGGGCAGCACCGACAGAAGCTTCCACCACTACCAGCAAATCCTTTGGAATATTCCAGGACAGCAGAATCTGCACGTCACCTGGTGAGAGCCTCTGCTTTCCTGCCTGTCGCAAATCCCTCTCTCCACAATGTCGCTCTACCCATTCAACTCTACTGTCATCTTCCTTCTCCCTCTGTAAAAGCTTCTTTCAGAGAGATAGCCTGAAACGAACCACCCAGGTGTGGCTGTGCCTTAATCTCCAGAGCACAGTTTTAGGATCCACAGTGGACCCAGAGTAGCCCAGCCCTTTCCCCACCCACAATATTAGAGCCTACCAGGGCTGAGCGGAACAAAATATTTTTCCTTGGTGCATTTCATCCTTGGAGCAAACTCCTTTGGTTGGTGTTACGCAAGCAGATCTTTATCCCGCCCCTGGTGATCCCTAGGGGGTGCTCTGTGCTGCTGGAGAAGGGTGTGTGACAGCCTTTCTTTTTGTTGGGGAGACAGTGCCTGTGTGTGTGTGTGTGTGTGAGAGAGAGAGAGAGAGAGAGAGAGAGAGAGAGAGAGAGAGAGAGAG
>JAJKFI010000106.1:1991778-2057599 GCA_029204185.1 Lerista edwardsae | reverse complement strand
AGTTGAGAGGGCTTTCGTTTGAATTCTTTTGATTTGATATGGTAAGTGCGCTGGACTAGGCGTAGGACTTGGCTGTTGGCATTGCTTGTTCCATAGTGAGGGGGCCTTGGGATGAAAAGGGGCAGCTGCTGCCCTCAGCCTTGCTTGCTGCTGCTGCTGCTCCCCTCCTGGGACAAAATTGGGGCAGCTGATTTGTCTCCATCCTAGTGCATAAGCTGCCTTTCCACCCAAAAGGATCCTTAAAGAGATGTATTAAAACAGGGGCCTCCGGCATGACAAAAAAGCCGTCTGGTGCAGTGCTTTCTGTTTTGTGCCGCAGCTGCCTTTCTTCGCTCCCGATTGTCACTCAGCCTCACACTGGGCAGTTGCTCTTGGCGCCTCTGCATCTTGATTTCCTGGGGCAGCAGCTGCCCTGTGCAAGACGGAGACAAATTGGGCACAGAGTAAGGCGGTTGCAATACAGAATGCAACCTGGACAGCTTTTTCATAATGCAGTGGACTGTGCTTTGGAGATCATAATGCAGTGGACTGTGGTTTGGAGATAGCTGTATTAAAAACAAAAGCAAAAGTGGGAATTTGGGAAAATAAAAAAACTGAAGTGCCACTGCAAAATACCAAAAAGGACAGGTCAAATGAAAGCAAGCCCTGTGGCTAAAGCCAGCAGCCTCAAACCAAACCATAAATTGGGATGGGGTGGGGGGTGGGGGCTGGCTGGCTGCTCCTGGAGGCCCTCAAAAGAAGTTAATGCGGGTGGTGGGGGGAGGGAACATGAGCTCCCTCGGCAGGCGATTCCACAGCATGGTGCTGCAGCCCTGCCCCCATCAGCAGCTCATCCAGGGGGACCCCAGCAGGCCTTTCCTTCTTGGCTCATTGCCTCCCATCTGAACTTACGTGCCCTTGTGCTACCTTCCAGGTGTTTGGGCTTGGGAACAAGACCTACGAGCATTTCAACGCCATGGGCAAGTATGTGGACAAGCGGCTGGAGGAGCTCGGAGCCCAGCGGATCTTCGAACTCGGCTTGGGAGACGACGACGCAAAGTGAGTGGCCCCACATGGTTCAGTGGGCTGAACCCACTGAACCCTTCTCCCCACATGGAGAAGGGCTGGGTGGGGGGGGCCCCACTCTTTGATGCATCAGTGCATGTGATGGAAAGAACAGGTCTCTACCCTGATGGGTTTACAGTCCAGATAGCCACACAGTGGAGGCAAAAGAGGAAGAGCAGAGAGAGGAAGGTAGGAGGTGGACAGACTTGGAAGCATATGCAGTGATTGCAAGCACACGCTGCATGTGAGTTACAGTAGGGCATGAGGAGGAGAGGGTCAGGTGGGAGGGGAGGAGCCCACCAAGATGCAGCTGCTCCAAATGACCCCCACCATTCCCTCACTCCCCAATAGCTTGGAAGAAGACTTCATCACCTGGCGCGAGCAGTTCTGGCCAGCAGTGTGTGAGCACTTTGGCGTGGAAGCCACAGGAGACGAGTCCAGGTGAGTGCAGGCATGGAATTGGGATTGTTGGCATTAGGGATTTCCAACGGGAGGAGGCTCAATTTGGCCTTGCAAGCCCCACTTTTCTTGATTTCCCCTTTGTGCCTACCCCCACTGGCACATTTGGGTTTATGCCTCGGAGAGTTCCAAAACAGTTTCCCTCCCACTAGCCCAGCGATTTTCAATGGTTTTCTTCCCTTAGCATACTGACCTCTGTTGTCTTCCCCCTCTCGTGATGTCACTTCTGGAAGACTCGTTTCTAGGGCAACTGTCCATCCCTCTTCATCCACTGGCTCTGCATCTCTGCCAGTGGAGGAAGAGAGAGACACACAATTTGCTAGTTGCCCTACAAACAGAGCTGCAGAACCCGGAATGGTTTTTCAGTGATTTTCAACCATTGTGTTGCAAGTTTGCACAGTACACCTGAGGACACTTCGCAGCACACCAGTTGAAAATCATTGCTCTTGCCATTGGCTGGGAGAGCTTGCTTGACTCTCCTTGAGTCCTCTGGACAGTGGAAGCGGCCAGTTTTTGTCATTCTTCTTCACGAACCTCCCTTCCTTCTGCAGCATCCGTCAGTATGAGCTGGTGATCACCCCAGATACCAACATGAACAAGGTTTACACAGGAGAAATGGGTCGCCTCAAGAGCTATGAGAACCAAAAACCGTAAGTTGATTAAAACAACAAACAAGTGGGTGGGTGGGCTAATCCTAGTTACTGACCAACATAGTAGCTTCTATGAATCAAAATAAGGATGAAGCTTGAAAGAAGCCCCAGCAGGGATTTATGGGTGGCACCTACTATGCAGGTCCATAGATAATGGACTATGCAGCCTACATACAAGTGGATCTCATTTGCTTCCTTCCAGACCGTTTGATGCAAAGAACCCCTTCCTGGCCCCTGTCACTCTGAACCGGAAGCTAAACCAGGGCGGCGAGAGGCACCTCATGCACTTGGAGCTGGACATCACTGGGTCCAAAATCAGGTAGGAGTGGATCTCTTTGGCCCGCCCTTCTTTGCTTTTCTATTTCATAATCTGAAATGCCAAAAGAGCCCTGCTGGATGGGTCCTGAAAACCATCTGGTCTGGGATCACAACCAGGAGATGAAGGCAAGAGCCCTTGTCTGCTTTTGGCTCTCAATCTAATGTTCAAGTATATTGCCCTGACAGTGGAGGTTCCGTTTGGCTCTCTTGATTAGCTGCTGTGGACAGACTTCTCTGCCTCCATGGATTTGTCCAATTCCCTTTTCAAGCCGTCCACTAAAGTGCTTCCTCTCCATTTCTCTTGGTCGCTGTCCCAGGTACGAAGCTGGAGACCACATTGCAGCGTACCCGGCCAATGACACTTCTTTGGTGAACCAGCTGGGTGAAATCCTAGGTGCCGACTTAGACATAGTTTTCTCGCTCAACAATCTAGATGGTGAGTAGCTGGTCTCCCTTGTTCTCCCCCAGCAGCCCTTCCAACGTGTGCTGCTTTCCTTCCCGTTGTCACCTCATCCAGCGTCCTGCTGCCTGCAATGTTCAGCCATGTGCCTCTGGGAAGCCCAAAGCAGGGAGTGAAGGCAACCAAGACTACCCATGCAGTTGCTCCTCCCAGCAACTGATAGAGAGAGCGAGAGCGCGTTTCTGATATAGGCAGTTCCATGCCTTGGGATGGGATATGGAGGTTCCATTTATCACTTATGACTGGCAGGTTACAAATCGTTAGTAAACATTAAAACTGGCACCCATTGAGGCACACGAGCAGATTTGGGTCATCTCTGTTCAGGGCTCTTCCACTTGCTGAGCGTGACTCTTGTGAGTAGTTGGGTCTCTGAACCCTTCCTTTCTCCTCCGCTTGCAGAGGAATCCAATAAGAAGCACCCGTTCCCTTGCCCCACCTCCTACCGCACAGCCTTGACGTACTACTTAGACATCACCAACCCGCCACGCACCAATGTCCTCTATGAGCTGGCGCAGTATGCCACGGACGCCACTGAGCAGGAGAACTTGCGCAAGATGGCATCTTCATCCAGCGAAGGGAAGGTGCGTGCCAACCTGGCTTCCGTAGTGGTGTGGGGAAGACATCTCGGATGACCTTGGAAGAATCTGGTGGGGTTGTATGAGCCAGATGAGTGATTGTTCAACTGGTGTGTTGTGGCACACTGGGGTGCTGCCGAGTTTGGAGCACAGCAGTTAAAAAAACTGCTGAAAAACATATCCAGGTTCTGTGGCTCTGTTTCTTGGGCAGCCATCTATACTAATGAATTGGGAAGAGGGATCGACGTTTCGTTACTACAGACAGTTGCCCTCGAAACGGAGCCATAGAATCTGGAAGTGTCTCCCAGAAGCTGGAAGTGATATCACAAGAAACAAAGACCATAGAGAGACACCATGGAGGTCTGTGTGCCATGAAAAGAACGTTTAAAATGACTGAGCTAGACTCTGGCATTCCACATTGGATTTGGTTGAGCAAAGTGGAGAGGGGCTCTCTCTGCTGGAGGAATGGTGTATGCGCACACATGGACTTCCCTGCCATCCCTTCTCCTTGGCACGCCTTCCCCCAGCCAGGCTCAGAGATTTTCTTGTGGGGAAAGCATCCCAGGAGAGTCGCGGCAGGCAAAATGTGATCTGTGAGAGAGGGTGAAGTGGGCACAGCTACTTGCTTGGCAGGAGAAGATGCAGCAAGCTGCTTTCTGCAGAGTCCGTTGTTGGACAAAACAATTGTCTGTCTGACCAGGAACGGGCTGGCAGCAGCTCTCCAGAGCCTGTCCCTGTACCAAGTGCCTGGGACAATGGAGGCACTTTTTGCCAAGCAGGTGCTCTGGGCCTTCAGCTGCCTCCCCTTCCAGATGGCTTCAAATTTCAGGCTTCCTCATTTTTGAGAAACCTTGGGAAGTGGAGTTAGGTTGGCTCTGCCAGCCCAAGATGCCTTGAAAAGACACTTTGGGGTGAATCAGGGCCTGGTGTGAGGGCGAGGAGCTCTGAGCTTGCCTGCGACTTCTTAGGGGGTACAAACTCCAGGAGAGATCGATCTCACCCAGCAACTCCTAGATGGGTCTGTAGAGCCATTTTATGTACAACGCCCCCCCCCGGCATGTTTCATGGCTCAGTCTGAGGGTGTTGCTTCCTCCCCTGTTCTGTGCAGGCGCTATACCTTAACTGGGTTGTGGAGGCCCGAAGGAACATTCTGGCCATCCTGCAGGACACCCCCTCCCTGCGGCCCCCCATTGATCACCTCTGTGAACTGCTGCCCCGCTTGCAGGCGCGGTACTACTCCATCGCCTCCACGTCAAAGGTGAGTGCGCAGCTGCGGGTGTGTGTGCATGTTCTCAATGCAAGGGCTCCCTGGTTTCCAGCTCAATGGATATGGCCAGGTGTGTGTTGAAATGGGAAGTTGGGTCCCATTTCTCCGTGGCTGTCTGACGCAGCCTGTTGTCCCCGTGTGCAGTTATCTCCCTCCACCCCCTCCATCTGACATTTGGTGCCAGAACCTTCCCTTTGGGAACGGGGACACTTTCATTGGTGCAGTGCCTGGGCCAAGCTGGGCAGTGCTTTGGAGGCATCCAGCCAGTTCATTTAAAGCCTCATTTAAAGTTGGTACGAGCTGAACAGTGCATGATGAGTCCATAGATCCATGGGAGGAAATGTCCCTGCCTTAATTTCCTGTGTTCCCAGTCTCATTTTGTGCTTACATGGTTTGGTTGGCGGTGTCCCCTCCACATTTGAAAGATACATTCTGAAATGTTGCATCGGGAAGAAACAAAATGCCACAAAGCCTGAGGGCCAGTCCCAGTTCTGTACAAGGGCTCTCACCTTGCGTAATCCACACGGGGTCACAATGGCTGCTCCCAGCCCAGTCTAGCCTGCACTGATCAGCAGCAACAGCTCCCAGGGCCTTGGCCATGAGGCTCTCCCAGCTGCCAAGGATTGAACCTATGTGCAGAGCAGGGGTGGAGGGGGAGGCGCCATCGCTGAACTTCCAGCTCCATCCCTGTGGACTCAACCAATCCTCAGTCTGACCCAGTGGGATGGTCTCTCTTCCTGCCCTCCCCTCCTGCAGGTGCATCCAAACTCCATTCACATCTGTGCCGTGGTGGTGGAGTACAAGACCAAGACGGGGCGGGTGAACAAGGGCGTGGCCACCAACTGGCTGAAGAACAAGCAGCCCAACGAGAACGGGCACAAGTCCACCGTGCCCATGTACGTACGGAAGTCCCAGTTCCGGCTGCCCTTCAAGTCCAGCACTCCTGTCCTCATGATCGGGCCTGGCACGGGGATCGCGCCTTTCATGGGCTTCATCCAGGAGCGGGGCTGGCTCAGGCAGCAAGGTGAGTTCTGTGGTGGTGGTCCTAGGCCTCTTGTGGAAGGCAGGAGCAGTGCTTGTGCCGCATGTGAAGTGGGAGGGCGCTGGCTCATGTATGATCACACTCACTGCCCAGCTGCTGGCGAAGAGGTCTGACTTGCCACCTGCTGGCTGTGTCTCCTCACTGTACGAGTGAAACAGTTGCAAATGCAGCTGGCAGCCTCTGCTCTCTGCCTGCATTGGGAGAAGGCCGAGCCGGAGCAGCACCTCCCAAAGAGGCGAGGTGGGGGTTCTGTGCAAGGGTTTCTGCACTGGACTGAGGGTCAGGCCCTTTGCTGTTCCAGGCAAGGAGGTGGGCGACACGGTGCTTTATTACGGTTGTCGGCACGAGAAGGAAGACTACCTCTACAAGGATGAGCTGGCCAAGTTTGTGGCAGACGGCACCCTCACTCAGCTCAACGTGGCGTTCTCCAGGGACCAAGGAGAGAAGGTAGCCCCGCTCCTCCAGCCGCCTAAGCTACCAGTTGGGGTGGCAGCCCTGTTTCTTGGCAAGGGGGTCACTGATGCCAAGCAGGCCCTGGGGGTGGGGCAGTTTCCGGAGGAAACACTGGCTGCCTCTGAGCAAGTTTTTCAAAGTGACTTGCAAATAAAAACACAAGAGCAGCACAAACGGGACAGGAAGAGGAGCCAGTCCTGGGTCTCCCATTGACACTCAACCCTGGGGCATTGTGGGAAAGACTGCTGGCAAATTGGATAAGCCTCATGGCTGGTCTTGCAAGCAGAGCTGTCCTGGAGAGTGGCAGCTGGGTCTGTTTCCACTCACTGTTGCCTTGCACGTTACTGGGGCCTTAACCCTGCAGGTTGGAGAAGTGGGCCGCTCCCCTCAGTCATGGGCCAGGAGTGACTGTGTGCTGGAAGTCCTAGAGCATTGGGTGGATGATGCAGGTTTGCTGTACCTGTCTCTATTGGGCATACTTGTGTCACTGCAAGCTGGGCTGCGTCTCATTTCTGAAATGGCCCTGGCCACTTCTGACTCAGGTTCAGATTTCCATACAGTCATAAGGACTAGAACCATCTACTCTGTTGAAGAGCTGAGGATGTAGCAGTGTCTGCTTTGTACGATATGATTGTGGAAGCCCCTGGAGCCTGAGCCCCTTCACCAACACCTTGGCTTTGCTCCTCTAGGTTTATGTCCAGCACCGGCTGAAGCAGAACAAAGAGAGTGTCTGGAAACTGATTCATGAAGGCAATGGTCACATCTACGTGTGCGGGTGAGTCTGGACTTGTGTGTGTGTGTGTGTGTGTAATCGTCCTCCCAGCCCCTCTCTTGGGCTCTTTTGATCCAGTCAACTGCAGGGAGTCTCATTTCAGGAGGAATACTGCTTAGTGAGGTAGCCCCAACATCTTTCTGGGGCTGAGGTGGGGCATTGTGTGCTGCCCCCCCTTATCCAGCAGCATTCTAGCAAGAGTGAAACACTGTGTCCCATTTCCTTCCCCCCCCTCCCAGCACACTTGGATAAGAAAAACAAGAGAGAATAGCAGGTGGTCTTGAGTATCCCTTGGAGTGTTAAGTTTAACCAACGCCAGTTGGCAAGGTCTTGGGGGGGGGCAGCGCTGCTAGTGGCCACATGCTGATCCAGGGCAGTAGTGTCTAGTGTAGCATGCTCACATCCTTCCTGTTCATTTTCCCCTTGTATGGACATGCAGCTTAGTGGGGGGGGGGGGGGGGAAAGAAACCTTGATAGTTTGAATCTGCTGTATTATAATACTGAAAGCTCCTGTATAAACAGAAGCAAGTCATGACAAGGCAGGCCCCTCCCCTTCTTGGTCTTTTCACTGCCATCAGCAGGAACAGCAGTCAGTGGAAAGGCGGTTGAAAGAACTGCTTGAAGGACCTTGCAGTGACAGACTGGAACTGCTTTGGAAGGCAGGAAGGTGCAGCCAAGAGGGCCTGGGTGTCATTACTGAAAGCTTCAGGGTGCTATGAACCCTGCCTCCCTTGCTGCTGCTGCTGCTGCTGCCTGGCCACCAGTGAGGGCCTCACTCATGCCTGCATCCTTGTCTCCCTTCTTCCAGTGATGCGCGCAACATGGCCCGGGATGTGCAGAACACCTTCTATGATATTGTGGCAGAATATGGGAAAATGAGTCACCAGGAAGCTGTGGATTACGTGAAGAAGCTGATGACGAAGGGGCGCTACTCCCTGGATGTCTGGAGCTAAAGGGGGACGGTGGTCCTGGGCAGAGGAAGGGTTCCCCGGTGCCTGGTGGAGGGAACTGCCCATCCTCCTCCAGGGGACTCTGTGTCTATGTCCACAGCTTGCCTTTTTGGCCCAATGCATTCCCTGTTTCAGAGGGTGGGGCAAGGTCTGGTGCGCTCTGGCTTTCTGGGGGGGGGAGAGAAACCAGGCTGTTGAGTCCAGGCCCACCCAGAGCACCAGAGACCATCAGCATCTCCCCCTTTGGTCTGGGGGAGGGGGACTGCTGCTTGTGAGGCTCTTTGGGTGGACGTACAAGTCCCGCCCCCCTTCCTCTGTGCTTAAGCACCAGACTCTCTTGAAATGGGCCTTGGCAGCTTGCCCTACACTAACTCCCCACCCGATCCCCACTTTTACAGGACTTGTTCATAAAAGGCCCTGGGTTTGGTTAGTCCATCTGCCTGGTGTGTTCAGCTGAGCAGCGGCCAGGGCTGTGTTCTGACTGCTTAGGTGAGCGGGAGTGGGAAGTGCTGCTGGGAATCTAGCTGAGGGATGGGGGGTGCCGTTGAAAACTGGCCTGAGCAGGAAGTGGCTGCATCTCATTTCCCTCCTCCTTTGGAGAGAGGAGAGTACAGGCCCTTCAGCGGTGGTTTGGGCATGTGCAATTGGTCTCCCCTCCCTTGTCTTTATGTGCTGCTTAATCCAGTGGGACCAGCCTTGGGTTGGAAGGCGCTAGCAGAGTCAGACGGTTATGTTGACTGGGCAGGCTGCTCCAGGGGTGCCTGTGCAGCAAGTCCTCTGCCCCTTCCAGCTCTGTGGAAGGCAGGATGGGCCTTGAAGCAGAGGATGGCTGATCCCAGCCTCCCTTCCCTCCTCATGTTAGCACTTCGGTCGGTGGCAGAAGAGACCTACCTCTTTCACCCCATTTCCTGTACCCGGCCCCTCAGGGGGGAGGCCCTTTGCCGCTCAAGACATTTCCCCCTACCCTGCCTCTGTCATTTTTTGTTAGGGGTGTGTGTGCAAAGTGGGGTCCTCTGTATGGCACAGTGACCTGGCCAGGGGCTGTGCTTGTGGCAACTTTCCATCACAAGACTGGCTTTCCTTGTAGCTGCCCCCCCTCCCCCCTGCTAACGGTTCAGGTTTGAGTCGGCTGCTCTGCTTCAGGGGATGGTCCAGCAGGACTAGCTGTTGAATGTACATAATCTTGAGGAGGAATCTTGCTCTTGGAATAAACAAGCCCTGATTCTTTTACTCTGGTTCTCTATGTTGGTGGGGCGGAATGGCTGTGAGGGGGATGGGCCAGTGGCCTGAGTCTGAAAATGGTATACTTTGTGGGGAAGCCCCCCAGCAAGCCACAAAGGAGGCTGTTGTTCCCTGCATTTTGGCCCTGGTGCTGGCAGACTGCTTCTGCCCTGGGAGCAATCACCCCAATACCGAAGGATCCCTCCTTGGACTTGCCTCCTGCTCAATTTCTGAAGCACTATACAGACTTGCCATTTACTATACCTAGAACCCAGGTGTTGGAGAACAACTTCTATGGGGAGGGCTTGCACATGCCAGATCATCTCAAAATCATTATTCTGGTGAAAGCAGCATTTCACATCTTCCAAAAGAGGCCAGGAAAATTGAAGGAGCCATGCTTAAGACAGTGACAAAGGAACCAAGATCACCCTCCCTTTTCAGCAGAAGTTATTGTTAAGTGTAAGATAGCAGAAGAGTTTAGCAGAAAAGGCTTTTCCTTCACTTGTAGAAAAACCATCCACAAGGACCCTTGTGTGCTAACTTTCTCAGTGTAGGGTTGTGACTCTACACTGGCCACCAGTGTCTTGCCTGCAGAGAAGGAACACGGAACACGAAACGGAACAGTTCCTTTTGCTTTGAGCCAGCAACACACAAAGAAGCCCCTACCTCAAGAAATTTCCCTTTATTGGTCATGACAAGAGTACATTCTTAGGAGAGATGGAGGTTCACTAACAGGCCTGCTTCCTCCTGCTTTCCTGACAACTTCACTCTCACTCACTAAATATTGGACAAAGGGATGAGAGCAGCAGCAGCAGCATCACACTGAAACAACTGCACAATGGGGCTTGTGTTGAGTCCTCCCAGCAGACCACAGACCCTTTTGGCAGCTGAGGACGGGCAAGGGGCCCAAGCAACCCACTTCCTTGCCCCAGGCATTTCGCACTGTGACTTAGACTGATGTGTATAAAACAAGACTGGGGCTTCTTTCTTACCCCCACATAAGGGACACACAAATAGATTAGGAAAAAGAAATCCCTTGCAAGCAAAAGTCAAAAACAGAAGGTCTGGCACAGGTTGGAGAAGGCTCGGCTTGTAACCTGCTGCACATAAAAAACAAGCCCTCATGGGCCAGGTGGCCACAGCTTACTCAGTCCCCACTTTCAGGGGCTATGAGGTACAGGCAACTGCCTGCTTTTGACAGCTGAGAGTCACACAGTCTTGTTACTTTTGGTCCCTGCTATGCCATCACCATCTGTGAATCCCACACTGGGAGAGTAGCTCTCATTCTCAGGAGCAGGGCCATGTGCCAAGTTCAGAGGTGTCCAGTGGTGCTTCAGTTTTTCTTTGGGGGGGGACCAGCAACAGAACAAAATGCTGAGTGGCAGTCCCCCCCCCCATGAGACTTGGCCCCACCAGTCAGTCCCTCTTGGGATCCTTGCACTTGTTCTGGAATTTCTGGTGGACGACTCGCAAGGTGGTGAAAAAGTTGCCAGTGAAGAGGATGAAGAAGGGGAAGCCGCACATCAGCACCTGCCCGGAGGAATGACTCAGTCAAACATGGCTCAGCCAAGGAAGGGGAGACCACCAGGGGTGGCTCAAAGCAGGAGGAAAGAGAGGCCAGGACACAATTGGGATCAGGCCTGGCACCTATGCCAGTTAAGTTACTCCCAACCCAGGGGTGGAGCCAGGTCTGGATTTAGAGGAACCAGCTCAACCAGAAAGTTTATAACTTAAAAAAAAAAAACTTTAAGGAAGTTCTGCAGATCTTACACTATTTTTAGAACACTTAACTCCAACAGTGAAGGCAGCACACATTTGGTCTCTGGAAAAGGGGGCAGGACTGCAAGTGGTCTCATGTGATGAAAAGGTTCATCAGCCAAAAAGGTTCTCCAGACTCCATTAGGGCTGAAGCTGGAGGAGTGGGCAAAGGGCCCAGACGCCACCTCTCAGCATCTCCAGGTGGGCCTAAGGAAGACCCTCACCGCCTATGAGCCTGCCAGCCTATGCAGCAGCCAGGGGTCTGACCCAGTATGAGGCTGCTTCCTATACCAAGGGCAGGGCATCTCTCCAGTGGAGTCTCGGATACAGGGAAGCAGCCCCCTTACTCCCTCTCCCCCCACTGAGTACTCACCTGCCATTCTTTACATTCTGGGTGTCTGGCCAGCCTGAAGAGGGTGACAGCATTGTAGAGCTGCCAGAACTGCAGGCAGGAGAGAAACACAGCTAAGCCATGTATAGCTTATGTTTAAGGACCCCACTTCTCAAGGCACACAGACACATTTTTGTGTGGGCTGGAGGCTGAGCTCTTTGATTCAACCCCCTTCCTCCCCGATTTGTTTTGCCCATGAAGTCTCAGTGACCTGGCCCAAAATGGCAGAATAGTCTGCCAACACGCCCCAGCCTGATCACCCAAGGTCTTCTGCCACACAACGCCTCACAACCCACACTCGGATGAGAGGGAGATGCCTGCTCCCACAAGGAGAGGCCACGGCACACTTACTTGGCCAAAAAAGAGAAATGGAAGCAGGAAGGTCAGGCCTCTCCACATCCACGACTGGAAGCCCTCTGCAAGGAAAGCGAGATCAGTCAAGCACAGGGCTGGGCAAGAGGCAGAGGACGATCCACTGTTAGGCTGCTGGGTGACATGCAGGAAGTCACCCTTTTCTCAATCCCAAAGCCCTATTCTGTCTTTCAAGGGAAAGTGCTCCAATGTCTTGAACATTCCAGTTGTCCTTTTCTGCACCTTTTCCCAGCTCCACAAGACACCAGAAAGAGCAACATGGGCCCAGAGCATCTCTGGAACTCATTGCCCCACAATGGGGCAAGGGTCACTGGCTCACATGGCTTTAAAGGGAGAATTGTGGACATATTCAGGGAGAACTACTCCACAACTGGCTACTGGCTGCCTCCAGGGTCACTGGCAAACACGGTCTCCAAACACGTCTCCAAACACGGGAGCAGTGGGACCTTGCTTTCACCTTGCATTAGGCTTTCTATTGGCAGCTGGTGGGCAGCAGGATGCTGGACAAGAGGGCCTTGGGCCCAATTTAGCATGACTTTTTGCAGTCTTGGAACCCTTTTGCTTTATGATTACCCAGAGAGGGGGAGCAGATAGGTGGCCTTTCCCAGCTGCTACCTGCAAAACTGGATAGAAGGAGGGTTTTGATTGCCACACCAAACCTTCCAGGACAGCACTGACCACCTAGGGAAGAGCAGGGACCTCTCCCACAACTGCTTACCTGCTGCAGACAAGGAGGGAGAGAGGGCACAGAAAGGCCACTTACCCACGGTCAGGTCCATGGTATGCCGCTCGCCCAGGGCTCTCAGCCGGTACAGGCAGCCACTCTGGTAATAATACTGAAGAAACTGGACGAAGCCTGTTGAACGGATCAGACTTGGGGTGACTCGGAAAGCCAGGAGGAGAAGCCCTAGAAGCAGCCACAATGGCCCCTCCCCTCCGTCAGTTCCGCAGAACAGTTTTTATAAAGGTGCTTTAAGTGGTCAGTCCTCTGGGTCACAGTAGAGCCGCTTAAATACCAAAATCTGGGCTCCTAAATGGAGGACCAGTTCACAGGGTCAGGGGTGCAAAGGACATACTGAGTCCCTTCTATACATTAAAGCAGCAGTTCTCAAAGTGTGGGTCTGGACCCAAGAGGATCATGACCCAAATTTTGGTGGTTTGTGAGATGGAACGGGCATCAAGTGTTAGACAAGCTGATTGGGGGGGGGGGGAGAAGCACTGCTGCCCAATCACAATTATAGCCACACCCCCTGGCATTTATAAACCCTCAGGGGTTTTTAATTGAGTCTGAGAACCACTGCACTAAAAAGTTGTGGATGTTCTAGAGTTAGACACATATGCAAAACTCATGACAAGTTTGCTGGGTACAAGAAAAGCATACTCTAAGAGCGCAATACAAGGCTACCTTTTGCACTTCCTCTGACATCTGACTGTTCCCCATTTTTTCCTTGTACACCACCCTGAGCTCTTTGGATAGAACACTGATGCTCACCTCTGTCTGCAATTATGCTCAAAGCACCCACAAAAAGGAGGTGCCACGCTCAACTTCAGTAGCCTCTCCAGGTAGGCAGGTTGGGAGAGGTCCCTGAATCCCAGTGAGTCAACGGAGAAAACACCAAGTGAGGTGAACTAAAAGGGCCAATCCCACAGTCGGCTGCTTCTGAAATGGGGTTTTTGGAAACAGACTTACACAACTCATTTAAGAATGTCTGCTTGAGTTGAATCACACAGTCCCACCTGCAGAAGATCCTCCGGGCAACAGTGTAAATGTTCAACATTCTCCTCCCCACTACCATGCTTCCACACAACCTCACTTACTCTGATACATGGAGAAAGAGAGGAACTGGTTTCTGAACTTTTGGTACATGAGCCCATCCGGCCTACAAGGAGTTTGAGAGAGAGTGGGGTGGGGTGGGGAAGAGAGGAATTCATGTATAAACTAACTTAAAGAACTCATTGACATACAATGGGATATAGCTACTGGTTCAAGAGATTTAAAAAAGGGGGGATTCAACAAATGGAGGGTCTACCAAGCAAAGCATTTTGTAATAGGTGATTATCTTACTAACAGCCCAATCCTAAGTAGCGTTGGAACAGGCAGGCCGGTGGGCCTGTGCTGTATCCATCGCCACTTAGGAGGAGGCAGAAGCCTCCCTGGCACAAGGGCATGTTTGTACTCTTGCGCCAGGGGAGGCACCAGCCTCCCCAATGTGCTTCTCGGATCTGTGCCCACAAAATCTTGGGTGCAGAACCGAGGAAACCATGAGGCCCAAATCAGGACCATGAGGACTGGGGATGAGGCCTAAGATGTGGTCTAACGGCCGCATCCCAAGCACACGCCCTTGCTGGGCCTCCACGCCTGCTGGCCAGCCCACCCCCACCAAGTTACGCCCACCCCTGCCCAGTTCCTCCCTCTCTCCCTCCCAACCAGAGCTGCCCCTGCGCCAGCCGAGTTTGGCTCACTATCTGCGCTCCCAGATTGGCGCTAGAGCTAGCACCACTCTGCAAGCATTAGCACCAACGCAGGGGTGCTGCTGCTTGGCACCCCCAAGTTGGAGCTATGTACATCACATCGACACAACAACGTTGCATCAACACGACATGGTGCTTGGGATTGTGCCCCAAACCTCAGAAAGATGGCCACAAGAAACCCTGTATGGGGACTCACCAAGTCAGCATGACACCTGAGAGGAAGGTGGAGATGTAGTGATGGAACACCCACCAGCCCTTAATCCTGGAGGAGCAATACAAAGGGAGCAGAGTGTCACCATCATTTTTATATAGCACCATCCACATTACTGGCAATTCACAAAGGAATAAGAGGACAGTCCCTGCCCCCAAAAGGGAGGGCCTTACAAATCTACAAGGGAGCCAACAGATGAAGGGAAGGGAAATGGACACGGGAAAAAGATGTGTTGATTTAAGTTAACCGTAATTAGATTAGGTAGGGTAGATGGATCACCAAGGGATTTTGCCAAAGGCTTCATGAAAAACAGCAGCAGAAAGAAAAAGGGGGCATCCTGAGAGGGGACTCCAAGCATTGGGTGGAGTTTTTGAAGGTCGGGCAAGAGACCTCCAG
Source organism: Lerista edwardsae (assembly GCA_029204185.1). Classification (NCBI taxonomy): domain Eukaryota; kingdom Metazoa; phylum Chordata; class Lepidosauria; order Squamata; family Scincidae; genus Lerista; species Lerista edwardsae. Next base: position 2,042,788 of record JAJKFI010000106.1, on the reverse strand, counting down.
ACAGCCAAGGAAGGTGGATCAGGAGATCTCAGGCCAGAGTGTGCTGGGGTGGCCATGATCTCTCAAGGGCTTGGAAAACATGGCGGGAGCACCACCTACTTGGAGCCATTGTTGATGAGGATGCTCTCCCGAATGGTCAGCGTGCAGTAATACCAGACCAAGAGGAAATTGAAGACTGCATCTGTCACCCTGTTGCAGGCAAAAAGGAGAGAGGGGAGAAAGGTTATTACATGCGGTGGGACCAACCAGCAGTGGACAAACATTGGCCAAATGGGCGACTGTGGCTGTCCAACCATCTTTCCAAGGTTTCCACATGTGGAAAGAGCTTCCGGTCCCTCCATCGTCTGCAGCAGATGAAAGAAACTGATAGACATTTGGAAACAGATATCGGGTTCTGAACACTGCAATCTGTGTTGAGCTGGAGGCAGCTTTTAGGAGTTTGGGTTTGTTCGGGGTTTTTTGTATTTCAGAGTAGAACCCGTTGGAAAGAAAGACTGTGGTTTGAGATGCACACATCCATCCCACACTTCATCGTGCGAAACACCTGCTGCAGGGCTTGCATGGTAGCATTTCCACCCCCAAGTATGCAGATGTTATCCAGCATCCATTTTTTCCCCACTTTTAACAACTGGCAAGAAGTTCCAGTCCTTTTCACTGTGGTTACTTTAGCCTCTCTATCCCAACTGCAGGCTATATTTGTCATTATCTGAAAAAAAAAACCCACTAAGGCATACTTATATTTTTAAATTTCATAAATATACCAGAGTACCATTTGTGTTCCAAGTCATACAAACTGCATTTTATGTTCTTTAAGCAGCTAAGCAGCTTTAGATGTAAGAAAATATTGTATGTATTCCCCCTCACCCCAAACATTTCTCATTTTCCCCCCCTGAAACACAGTTTTTTCTGGCAGCTTCAACATCCCCAAAACCGTATCATTTTCACCATTCCCGCACATTCAGCACCCTGGCTATATCCTACCAAGAGAGCCAGGGTTACTGCTAGAGGAAGCCCCTTCAGATGCTTTGGCGTGCATGTGGGGCGCTGCAGGCCTTCCTTTGGGGCTGCTGCATACTCACCTGGAGTTGAGGAGAAACCGGCAGGTGAAGGAGAGAATGATCAGGATGATGGTGAGGTAGAGCTTGAACTTCTCATACTCATCCTTGTAGGCGAACCTGGGGGAAGGCAGAGAGGGGCCGTCACCCAAATGGGTTTAGGCTGGAAAGCTCTTGATGGCTGGGGCTCTGGGGAGGTCAACTGCTGCCAACTCTCAAAACCTGCTTAGGCTTCATGGGAAGCCACTTCAGGGTGTCCTCACCAGTGCCCCCACCAAGAGCCATTCCTGGAGATGCCCCGGACTGAACCTGGGCCCGGCTGCCTGCTAAGCAAGAACAGCTCCATCACTGGTCACATGCAAAAGTAAATGAACACAGAATGGAATGCGAAATTCTGATCTGGAGAACCTTCTTGGTTAGTGTGAAACAAAAGCTTGATTTCTACAGTAGTCCTTACGGCAGCGATCTTCAATCAGTGTGCCACAAAATTAACTGTGAGCTGCAAGGGCTTGGAGCACAGCGGTTGAAAATTGCTGGAAAACTCTTCCAGATTCTGTGGTTCTGTTTCCAGGGTAAGGGTGTCAAACTCATAACATGTAACGAGCTGAATTCCTGGTACCTGCTGAGGGCTGGCAGTGACATAAATAAAAGGAAGTGATGTCATTGAGTTGGTAATTGCCAGAAATAAGCACTTGTTTCTCACACAGATACTCTTTAGCTGCAAATGGCAGAAGAGAAAATGTGCAAATCTTGTTCATAATTTCAAGATTCAAGAAAGCCCAATTATCCTGGGAGAGCCAAATTATTATGGGGGTCAGATAAATTGCTTCTGGGGGCCACATTCTGGCCCACAGGCTTTATGTTTGATACTCCTATTCTAGGCCAATTGTTTGCAGTCCCTCTTTCTTCACCAGAGCTTCCTCTGATCTGCCAGCAGAGAACGAGGGACAGACAATTCATTACTACAGCAATACCTTGCACTTTTGTCTGATTAGGGACCAAAACACAGATAAAAGTCAAAAATGGATGAATGTCAAAGCAGAGCCATATTTAGCTTGCAAATTTATTTTGGCCAAACGTAACTAATAAACTATATAACATGTGAATGTTTTCAAAACCTAAACAAACATGATGAAGGTCATGGAAGGTTGGATGAAATCAGATAAAAGGAGAAAGCAGGTAGATGAAATCTGAAATGTGAGAATAATAAAAACAGCTGAAAGAACAAAGTGATGAAAGTCAAGTGGATGAAAGTCAAGGTATCACTGTACAGACAGTTGTCCTAGAAAAGAGCTGCAGAACCTGGAAGGGTCTCCGGGGAAGCAACAGCACAAGAGGCGAAGACCACAGAGGTCAGTGGAGAAAAACACTGAAAATCGTTGCCTTCTGGCAACGGCCACAAAGCACTTACTTGGCCTGCTTGCTGAGCAGCGTAACATTCACATTCCCCAGCACGAGACTCAGGTACAACCTGGAGGACAACAGAAGAGAAGGAAGGAGGATCTGAGCATATTCCGTCATGCTGTGGCTGCCATGGGCCAAACTGCAGCCACATTTCAGGCCTCAGGGGAAGCCTGAGGCTCTGGCTCTTGCTGGCTCTGAGGTCTGGTTGAAGGCGGGGAGAAGGAAGGCTTTTTGCCTGTAATATTTAGTGGTGGGCTTTCGTGTGCATTTTCTTTGTATTTGGTTTTCAAATCTGACACGACTCTGCTGTTTCACAACGCTCCTTACAAGAAGCAGAGGAACACTCTGCTTAAAGGAACGCTCCTTCCTATCCTTTACATCCTTTTTATCCTTCCTATCCTTTACAAAGGAAAGGAAGTATTCCTTTGACACTTCCTATCAAAGGAACAAATATCAACATACATTAACAAGAGTTTCTTTAATTATGTGCAAAAGCATCATCACCAACCTCTAAGCGGAAACCCCTTCAACAACGCGTACAGCACTTATTTTTCTGGAGGAGAAAAACACCCCAGAAAGCCCCGTCCCCTCTCACCCGTTCTTCTTGGGCAGATAGGCCTCCATTTCGAAGAAGACGTTCTGCCGGTCCTTGATCATCTCCTCAACCTCCTGGAGGTCGATCTCCTCCTGTGGACCATCAACACCAGAAGGCCTGCATTTGGAGGGAGGGAGAAGGGGGCACTGTTTGTGAAAATGACCATTAAGCAGCAGTTGCAATGGCAAGAGGAGGAGACTGAAGAGGAGGTTCAAATCTGGTCCTTAAACCCAAATGAGGACCGGACAGAGGGCAAACTAGGCAGGCGGAATAAAATGAGCTGAAGAGCTGCAATCTAGCTGAGATATTTAAGCAAGGCTGGGCGGGGGAGGGGAGGAGATGCAGCATGCAAGAGCCTCCAGTCCAGCTCTCCAACCATTTCCTGTAACAATTCAGACTTTAGACTGTTGTGCCCCCACATGTGTTGTGTATATGTACTTGCACCCACTGCTGGTGCTACCTGCCAACCAGAGCAGCCAGGCTCCCAACCATAACACCACTGTGTATGCACACACACAGGGAAGAAGGACACAAGCACATGCAAGTTGATGGACCAGGCCAAGAGGGAGCCTAAGCAAGCAGACCACATGTCTTGGGAACAGAGCAGATCTACAAGAACTGGCTACAGGTAGGCTAGAGACAGAAAACACTTCCTAGCTCCCTCTCCAGAACTCCTCCCTTTTCAAATGTGCTGCAAAAGAAAGGATGAAATTTGAAAACTGCCTGTTGTGTGTTCAGAGAAGAATGGAATGTAAAGTGTGTGTGAGTAACACTTAGCTGGAATCAACATTATTACGGTAATCAAAATACAAATTGATATTATGGCCTTCTATACCCCAATGTAGACCCTGGGCCAAATCATTTCCCACCCCTTGGGCCAAGAGATAGCAGAAACAGATAGTGCAGAAGCACCTTTAAACAAAACCAAAACCCCAAGTTTCTAGCTCTTATGTCTGCAAGTGGTTAAAAAAAAAATTTCACCCAGCACACTAATCTCAGGGCACAATCCTAAACTGAGTTAGGCCGGCATAAACTAAGCCAGCAAAGTTTGGCCAGAAAAAGGGACACCGTAAAGTATGTTTGGACCACTCTCGGAGTCAGAGAGGCCAGCACACAGACATGAGCCATCCTCCCTGACTCAGAGAGTAGTCCAAACACGCTTTATGGTGGCCCTTGTGCTGGCCAAACTTTGCTGGCTTAGCTTATGCCGGCCTAACTCCAGTTTAGGATTGCGCTCTCAGTTGAATATGCACAGACGGGGCAAGAGGTTGTTTCCTATAGTACCTTCTGCCAAAACAGATTCAAAGCACACAAAAGTAGTTATGGGGAAGCTGTCTTAAAAGTTTTAATATGTGCAGTAAACTTCGCAGCAATCATTGGAGTGAAAGCATGTGAGGGAGGCAGAAATAAGAGAACTGAGTCAAATGGGGGTGGGAGCGGAAGACTGGGTTGAAGTGACAGAACAGAGCTGGACCACAGTTAAAGGATGTTCCCCACCACAGCAAACAATGAAAGGACAGATGCACAGGGATCTCGTCCTGGATAAGCTATCAAGATGAGCTTTCTGTACTAGGCAGCACTTTCCAAGTTTCACAAATATTATTTGGATGTCAGCCTAACAACAAGCCCATAAGGCGAATATTAGCACCCCTACATTATAGGTCAGGCTGAAGGGGAGGAGGCTGCCCACAGCCACCAAGTGAATTCATGGCAGAGACACAATTTCAACCAGGTAAGTTCTGGTTCACGGCTCAGTCTTTCCACCACCAGGCTGTTCCAGCTGGCGCTCTATCTGCAGAACATATGCTACCAGGCACCTCCACCCTCAGCTGCCCCACCCTGCCCGACAGATTGGTCAGACCAGGTGAGTATTTCACCATCACGGAAGACTTATGTCTTCTTGTCAGCAAAGGTCTTGTTCTCACTGAAGCGGTCTAAGCCCGAGACTGGGCTGCACCACCTCAGACTGCAGTGCAAGGGAGTCTCCTGCAAACAAGAAGAAATCCCCGCACTTAGAAAGCAGCATGGGAGGACAAAAGGGTCCAGTCCAGCCAGTTTCAGCAGTTTTCTTCTCATGGCACACGGACCTCTATGGTCTTCTCTAGGCAACTCTCGTACTATCATTTCCAGCAGACTCTTCCAGGTTATGCAGCTATTTCAAGGGCAGCTGTCTGTAATCACAAATTTCAGTCCCTCTTCCTCCACTGGCTTGTTCCTACAGACAGTTGCCCTCCAAACAGAGTCACAGAACCCGGAAGAGTTTTTCAGTGATTTTCAACCACTGTGCTCCAAACTTCCATGGTGCACCTGAAGACCTATCGCAGCACACCCATGTTCTGTGGCACAAGGGCCTGAAAAACTCTGGCTAGCCTCTCCTCCTCCCTGCTTGCTTTCTTCCTCCCTCCCTTTCACAAAGCACTAGCACAGTTTATTTTCAGGGATGGGACACACAGGAGGAGGAGAAGCAAGGATACCATATTGCCTGAGCAAAGCATGAGATGATACGGCTAAATGAGGTACACGACCTCCTGCAGAGGAATGCAGGCAAAAGGGAAGCAGATTTGAGACGTGCAGCTCTCAAAACTGACCGCCTGAGGCTATCTAAGGCCCTTGCCTTGGCATCCCTGGCAGAGATTGGCATGGGAATGGCTAAGGGGAGGATGCAAGATGCCCAGGCTGTAGTGTTGCACAAGAGCTACTGATCCCAGCTACCTGCAAATGAATACTGAGTGCATTGCTTTCAATGGGCCTTTGCTCAAAGGAGTATGCAAGTGCATGGGGTCCAACCTGCAGGCTTAGATTTTAAACTTGGGAGCTGCCTAGAGGGACTGGAACAGTATGTGGAGATGCCCCAGGAGAGCAGGGTCTTTGGCTATGCGGGGGAAACACAAAGCGGCCTCCAGAGATCTCTCTTCAAAAGCTGCACTCAGCCGTGAGCAACGTACCTGGGAAGAGCCAGCGCAAGCTCCCGCAGCCGCTTCTTCTGCCGCCCGATGGAGCTGGAGAGCCCGTCCTGCAGCTTGGTCAGCTCCTCCAGCTTCTGCTTGTACAGCCGGTGGGTGTCCTGGCCAACAAGGAGAGCAAGAGAACCAGTCAGCTGGGGTGCACTGTAACTGGGGCACAAGAGGACGACGAGCGACTGGGCCAGTTGCTGCTGCTGGCTGTGTGTACAAAGGCCCCAGAGGCCTGCACAGGACCAGAAGTTAATTAGCCGGCAATGCTGTCCCTTGCAGCCGGCAGGAAGCATGGAGCCCCTGAATCGACTGTGCCTGGTAGAAACTGGAGGAGCCTGGATTTCCCCTTGCATGGCCAACAGAGAGGCCTTTCTGCTGATCGATTTTCATCTCTTTTGTCGGGAGAGGCTCCCCCAATTGCCAGCCCTCCACTCAGCAGCAAGACCTTCACTTTACAATACAAATTAGGTTCTTTAGGTTACCCTCATTTCACACAACTATAGACCAACCCAGTCTCGGCTTCATTAAGTTCCCATTTCCATTCTGCAGGGCTGGTCAAACCATGAGATCAACTGAGGCAGTCGTCTCAGGCAGCAGGTTGGCAGAGGGTACCAACCTCCTTCTGCCCACTCGTTACCTGGTGATGGAGAAGGATGAGTGATGGAGCATTTGGCACACCTCCTCAGGTGCCAGGAGGCCTTGCTACTTAGGCGTGACTAACCCTCTCTCTCTTTTAGCCCTCATCTCCCAACAAATACTTCCCTTGGCCAGTCCCTGCTCTTCCAGCTGCACCAGCCTTGAAAAACAAGTGTCAGGAACCTCTTCCCTTTTCCTTTGCAGGCAAGGGGAGAAGACTAGAAGCACCCCTCTCTAGTCTGCGGCAAAACAGACTCCACTGTTTGGTCCAAATGCATCTAACAGACCCCCAAATGCAAACAACAGACAATTGTTTGGTCCAAATGTATCTACTGACTCCTTGCAGTAGGAGCAAACCATGGTTCAGGATCCAGATTGGAGAACACGCCGTAGTTTGCTGGCAAGCAGAAGCACTGAATCCCTTTCCTTGTGCGCAGACTGTGGGGGAAAGCAAGAAAGGAGCACCCAAGCCAAAGGCCTCCCACCACAGTCAGCTGCAACATCTGAACTGAACTCTTCCAAGACCCACATACTCCAATGGGGCAATAGCAACAAGGCCTCCTAAACGCCATTTGACAAATGAGTGACATTGCTCAATCCCTTGCAGTTTGCTGCCAGCACTTGTGAGGAAACAAGTGCCAGGATGCCAGCGCAGTGGACACCCTCATTCGCCATGTTTCAGCACAATTTCAAAAGATGTGACTTTCATTACAGGGTAATCCAGAGCACGACTGTGCATTTGTAGGTGTGCCATGAATAGCCATCACATCAAATGCAAAAAAGCATGTCGTCGTCCTCCCCGCTTCATTTATTCAGCTTTAACTCAATACAATGACATTTTAATACACTTTAAAACAAAATTGCCAAGGTCTTGTCCACTGCGCCTGAGCCCCAGTAACGCTTCCAGGCAACTGTGCACAAAGCAGCAGGGCTGCCCAAGGGGTCTGTTAGCAGACTGGCAAAGCAGATCTCATCACTGCCCAGGTACAGTCACAACTGAGTAAACAGGCCGCCTCCTCTATGCCTGAGACAGCATCATGACAGCAAGTAGGCTATAGAAAGAACAACCATCCTTTGGTCTTCATATCCATGGAGTTCAAAGGATGAACTTAAGAAAACAAAGGCAAAGTATTAAATCTGAAAAGACAGAGCTATGATTAGCGCAGAGAAGCCCGACCTGGGAACTGGATTAAGATGCTGTTCGGAACAGGGTTGCAGTCTCTTTAAGGGCCAGGCATGCAGTTTGGCACCTGGATGCTCTGGTGTCAGCTGTGCTCCAAGCAAGCTTTGGCTGGCACCCCAAAGCACCCTTTCTTTGGTTGATTCGACCTAGCTATAGTGACCTCTGCACTACTGGCATCAACACAGGAGGATTGCAACACACTCTACATGAGTCAGTCTGCAAACTCTTTATGGAAATTTCAGCTGGAACAGAATGCAGTCACTTGGCTGCTGACTGGTGCGAGGGGCTGGGACTTTGTCACACCCCCGACTGTATCATCTGTCCAGACTCCCTGTAGGTTCCCAAGCAACTGGGGAACCAGAGTGCTGCCAGCAACCGACAAAACCCTTTATGACTCCAGATACTTGAAGGATTGCCCTTTCTTCATGAATCTGGCTGTCCTGGTAAAACATGGGGGGGGCCCTCCATAATGGGTTCTGCCTCCCATGGATGTGCAATTAGCCAGGGCAGAGCCTTCTCAGGAGTGGCACCTAAACTTTGATACATTCTCCCTCTCACTAGAAGAAAAAACAGCTCCTTCCTTGCTGGAATGTTGTTATTTTTTGGGGGGGGACGGGACGGGACTGAAGACTTATTTTCCTCCAAACTGGTTTTTGATTTGTTCCACTTCTGCTTTTCCTTTAATAACTATACAGTTTTCTATTACACCTTTTTATTGTCATCATTGACTGTGCTGTGCTTTTAAGTTGTAAGCCACTTTTAAATGAGCTAATTAGACAACCTCTCCCCCTCTCTAATTGTATGCTTACAGCTTTCCTTCCTTGCCCATTCCTCTCCCTCCCCAACTGTCAAGATTGCCAACTCCTTGGGACAGTGATTTGCCTGTCAGTTTCCAGGACTGTCTGAATGCACTTCTATCTGGTTTCCATCCCAGTTCTGGGACCAAAACACCTTTGGCCACCCTGACCCATTACCTATACTGGGAACTAGACAGAGGCTAGTGTTTCTGCTCTCCTGGACCTCTCGGAAGGTTTCAAACCACTGATAGTGGGATCTTTCAATTTCGCCTGCTCAGGATAGGGCCAGATAGCAAGACATTACTACAATTTATGTCATACCTGAAGGGCAGGTTCCAGGTGGTAGTTGGGAGGGGTGGATTCATAAATGATTTCTACACTTTCCTTCAAATAAATGGAGCATTCATGGAGGCATACAATATAAACAAAAAAACCCCAGCAAAATGCAAAAATGGGCACAATATATAAACTGCAATAATCATGAGAATAATAAAGAATATTAGAACATAAGAAGAGCCCCACTGGATCAGGCCAAAGGCCCATCTAGTCCAGCTTCCTGCATCTCGCAGTGGCCCACCAGATGCCTCAGGGAATACACAGGACATGTGCATCTCATTGCCACTCCCCTGCATCTGGCACTCTGAGGTAGCCTACCTCTAAAGTAAGGAGGATGCACTAATCATCATGGCCAGTAGCCATGGACTTTTCCTCCAGAAATCTGTCTAGCCCCCTTTTAAAGGCATTTAGGCCAGATGCCATCACCACCTCCTGGGCAAGAAGCAGAGGCGTTTCTACAGGGATGGCAAAGCTCTAAGTTTTGCAGGAAGCCTTACTCTGTCATGTAAATCCCTCCTCTCCCTTGCTGCTGTAGCCAGTAAGCAACGCCAAGATGTTGCTGTTCCCTGTGGGGATTGGCTAAAATGGTGCAGGAGAGGAGTGATTTCCACTGCAAGGTAAGGCTTCTTGCAAAACTTAGAGCTTTGCCATCCCTGTAGAAACGCCACTGGCAAGGAGTTCCACAGATTAATTGCCCGCTGCACCCAGCTTTTTTAAACCAGTCAAAATGAACAACAACAAAAGTGTATGTAACCTAGGCATTTTTTTTTAGTGTTGATCTTTTGGAAAAGCTCCTAAAAATTAGCAATGTCCCAGAAGGCAATACTGCACTATGCAGAAGGCTGCTGATAATAATCCACAATAAATGCTGCGCCTTCTCTCTGCACCTGTTCCTGTTTGGAGGCTTCCCCCCCCCCGCTTTACTACCAGGGGTGTCTATGTGCAGCTTCAGTTTCCTTTCCTGGAGATGGCAGATCTGACCACCCATTCCTTCTTCACATCAACACTTGACCATTGTCACATACTCTATATGAGGGTACCCTTGAAAAATGTCTGGAACTCCTGCTTGTCCAGAGTGTGGCAGCAAGACTGTTGCCAAGAGGCCATTAGCGGGATCATGTGACCCCACCGCTAAGCCATGTACCTTGGCCCTCAGTTGCACGCAGGCCCAACAGGGTGTTGCCTGTTACCTTGAAAGTCCTAAAGGGGTTGGGATCAGAGTTCTAAAGGGCACCTTTTCCACATGGATTGCTCCAAACATAGAAATCTTCCACCCCTCCCTGCTGGTCAACTTCTTCTAGAGATGCACTGGGGTGGTGCCAGTTGCAGTGGTAATTCCCAGATTTCCTTGACATGCTCAGTGGGTACGAATGGAAGGCACGGCAGGCACTCGCTCACATACAGCAAAGAGAGGACGGGGCAGGAGAGCTCTGCACATGATCAGAGGCACTCTAGTCTTCACACAAGGAGAAGACGGGAGACAAAGAGCACGTGGAGGCGTGGCACTCTGCACATGCCCAGGCCCCCTCTGTTGTCCTCGCACACATTTTGGGCGTTTAGTTAGCCACCTAAGCATCTTAAAGACCAACCCGTTTATTCCATCTGCAAAGCGAAGAAGCATTCTGCACACTCCCAGAGGCGCCCTCTCCCCCCCCCCTCACCTGCACGCTTTGGAAGCCGTCTTGCAGCTCCTCCCAGTCCCGCAGGCACTGGGTCAGCGAGGCCTTGCGGCTCATGGCGACAACGGGAAGGGGGGCGGGAGTGGCGACAGCAGGGCCAGGACGACCCCCCCGCATCGGGGACGGGTGGAGGCGGCGGCGGTGGTGGCGAAGCAGGAGCTTCCGGAAGGCCCGCAACCAATCGGCGCCTCCGCCTCAGGTCCCGCCCAATGGCGCTGTGACCAACGGGCGGGGCCTGCGGGGAGGCGGCGGGGCGTATCGAAGGGCAACCGTCTGTCGGGAGGGCAGCTAGGCCGGTGAGTGGCTCGAACGGGGAGGGGCGGGACTTGTGGGATTCTGCCATAGAGATAGAATATTAGATAGATGGTGATTCTATCTCCATGGATTCTGCGGCTGCTCTCGAAAGACGTGTGGGTGTTGCGCGCGCGCCTGTGACCGCGGCTGCAGAGCGCACACGCGCACAAGAAGTAGCTGCTGCATTTATCATCATCGTCTCGCCTTTTCTTTGCCGGAGCAAATGCTCAAGCATTATATACACTATGCATTATTATATGCACGGTATATAGGATGTGCATGTGCGCATGATGGTGATGATGGGTTGGGCTATTAATAATAACAACAATAATAATAATACATGGGATATATATGCATCAGAGGCGTACAGGCGTATAGTTAGGGTTACCAGATACAAACCTGGGACAGAGTGCCTATACCTTTAACCATTGTATAGACTATAGAAGAAGGAATTTAGGCAGGCGCAGCTTTTGAAACCCTTCATGATGAGCTCCACCTGCCCAAATTCCCTCTTCTATACAATGGTTAAAGGTATAGGCACTCTGTCCCAGTTTGTATCTGGTAACCCTACATATAGCCCCTGCATACAGCACACTCAACCACTCTGCACATGCTCAGAAACACCCTCTTCACCTATAGGGTGGAGGAAGAAAGCTCAGTGCATCTTCCAGGGTCCTCTTCCGCCTCCCTTAAAAAAAAACACAGGGTACTGCCATGCTCGGCTTGTACAAGGGGTCTTCAGATGGTCAATGCAACCCTAGACATTTTTTCCTTAAACTTAACATGTATCATTGAATTCATTTTACAGAGTCATATAACAAACCGAAGGAGGTTGAAAAATCACCAGTTGTGAATTATCACTATGCTTATCTTGTATTTAAGTCTATTAGGAGACCAGCCTTTGTTGCATTTCCTCTGGCAAGTGCCCCTGCCCTTTTTATAAGAAAACACAATCTCCATAGTGGACCTCTGACGAAGTGGACTGGAGCCACAGCTTCTGCTTCCAGAAGGGTTACAGCACAAGCCTATGCATGTGTACTCAGAAGTAAATTCCATTGTGTTCGATGGGGCTTACTTTCAGGTAAGTGTGTATAGGATTGTAGCCTTAGGGCCCAATCCTTTCCAACTTTCCAGCACACATATCAACAGGGCTGGGCTGCATCCTGCAGTGGGGGTGCAGTCATGGAAGCCTCTTCAAGCTAAGGGAACGTTTGTTCCCTCACATTGGGGCTGTGTTGCAGCTGCATTGGTGCAGAAAAGTTGGATTGTATTAGGTCCATAGTCTTCAGGGTTATACAATACTCTTTGTTCCATAGCCTAATGCTTCTGGAATGCTATCCTTCTGGAAGTTATCAATCAATCAATCAATCAATAGTAAGCTGTTTACAAGTTTTAGAAGCAGTTTGGTGTTCTGCAGGAAATTTATCTACACTGGTTCAAAATTAGTCCAGACTAGAACTGAACTGGAGAGATAATAAATACTGATGAAATTGAACTAGAACTGAACCCCAATTTACATTGTTCCACTCTCTGTCTAATGGAATATGTATTCCTGTATGAGCCAGTTTGTCCTTTAAGAGGCCTTCCTGCAGATACTGACACCTTCAGAGGTGAGGCAAGAAGCAACCAGAGACAGCCAGTGCCCCAGTGGGGGCAGGCGCTGACAAACTGATAAGAAAAATATAAAGACATAATATATTTATTCCTGAATAGGGCCCACAGAAGGCCCAGATGTAGATCACTTCTGTTGGTATAAATACAGAACACAATCAGTGATACAGGTAAGAATCACAACAGGACAATGATAATTAACTTTCTTTTCTTTTTTACAAAAAACACTTTCAAACAGGTTTCCTTCTCAAACCTTTTTACCCAATAACCCAACTGGTCAATTCCATCCAAGTGATTCTGTTGCCCCTATGAACGGTGTTTCAGACACACTGTTTTGCCAGCTGCTGTCGGTCAGTAGTTTGGTTCAGAGATATCCGTGATTGAGCTCAGGTACAGCCGCTTCTCCCAGTCCGACAGCTGTTGGACAAAGCCTCGGTTCGGCCTCATATTGGCTTTGCACTTCAGGACATAACTCCAGGCCCTCTACAGAGAAAAGGTGAGAAGTGTCAGAAATTAAGGGGGGCGGGGAGAAGAGAGGAGGAACACTTTATCTTCAAAAACTGATGGAAGGATCCAGCCCTGAAAGTCTTGGCCAAGGAAAGTATAGCTCAGGAAGTTACAAATCCTGCTACAAAGCCTCCAGACTGAGAAGTGAAGCAGGGCAAAAGTGCTGGACTTCAGCTGAATCTGCATAAGCAGTAGAATCTTAGCTTGGTTAGAGGCCACAGCTCAGAAGCAGAACACTCTGCACGTAGAAGAGCAACCTAGTTTCCTTTCCCAGCACTTCCTGTTAAAGGTAGCAGGTGCTGAGAAAGACTGCCTGAGACCCTGGAGACTGCCTGAGACCCCAGAGAGTTACTGTCAGTCACAGCACACATCATCACTAGGATATATAGACCAAGGGTCTAACTCAGAACAAGGCCAATCCAATAGAAGAACTTTCCATGGGCACAAGAAACATACTTTTATTGCAATGTGTTTCAACCGGATAAAAGAATAGCACAGTGGTCTTCCAAGTCCTCCGTGGAAGGAGACTATCAGGAGAATAAGTGTTTGCAGGGGTGGGGCTATATAGGAGGGGCTTATTTTAATTACCTGAAGCTAGTGCCAGGCTCCAGGGGTAGGTGGGAAGCCCCCGCCCTCACATGCCCAGATGCTCTATCTTCAGGTAATTTTTAAAAGCCCCCTTCTGTGTAGCCAGCGGTGTGATCCTGAGGATCACATTGCTGCCTTCCCCCCATCCCCGCTCCTTAAAGGGGAACAGGGCAGTGCTCCACAGGTTGGTGGGTTGCAACCCACCAGTTTGAAGGGCACTGGGATAGCAAAACTGTTTTCTTACTACTTCAAAAATAATCCCGTGTTCTTCCCACTCTATCCACTTTCCATTATGGCGTTTTACTAATTATGAAATAAATTGCATTGTTTGGTTGGTGTTTTCATTTTAATGTTTATTGCAGCAATTCTGGATTTGTTGCAACTGCTTTGATTGGCTGTTAAAAGGCAGTTATAAAGGAAGGAACAGCCATACAAAGAGGCCCCCACCTGCAGGTGTGTTTACCTTTAAGTAAAGCCGGCATGAGTGCATAAGGTAAGCAATTACCGCTGTACTGCTCCTACTTATGCCCAAGGTTGAAAAAACTAGGACTGCTTCTTTATGTACATGGCTATCTGAAAAGAACAAACAAAAGAAATATATTTTATTGATCAGTCACCATATTTGAAAGTCACAAACTCCAGAAAAAAAGCAACAAGACACATTTTGAATGTCAGATTATATAATAAGCGAAATTGTCATTATTTTGCTTAGGGATGCTTCAGGGATGCCAGAATATGAGTAGAGTTGTTTGGAGTGAGCTGCTGTGGTGAAGGTGTCTGACTAGGACCAGGGAGACCTGGGTTCCAATCTCCACTCACCCATGACGCTCATTGGAAAATTGTGGACTTGTTGCGCTCTCTCTCTCTCTCTCTGTGGCTAAACTACAAGGTTGTCCTGAAGATAAAAGGAGTGGGGGGGGGGGTAGAGAACCATGTCTGTTCCCCCAAGCAGCATAGAGAACCAAGTGGGCAGGGGGAAGGAAGGTTGGTGGGTGGACTGACCTGGGGCAGGGGACTGGCCTGGGTGACATAGGCTAGATTCAAACCCCCATCCCCAACCTGGTTGGCCTTACCTGGGCTACTTGGATTTATTTCAGCGATTTCACTGGCCCAGATCCGAGTAGCCCCATGGAGGTGGCTGCCATGTGACACTGGGAACTCAATCCTAAAATGGAGTTAGGCCGGCATAAGCTAAGCCAGCAAAATTTGGCCAGCACAAGGGCCACCATAAAGAGTGTTTAGACTACTCTTGAAGTCAGGTAGGATGGCTCACACCTGGGTGCTGGCCTCTCTGACTCCGAGAGTGGTCCAAACATATTTTAGGGTGTCCCTTGTGCTGGCCAAACTTTGCTGGCTTAGCTTATGCCAGCCTAATTCAGTTTAGGATTGCGCCCTGGGTAAGGGAAAATAAAACTCCTTACTCCGTGTTGTGCAGTAATTACCTCCTAACCTGTGCTGGATATGGCGCAGGTCTGTTGGCCTGCCTATTCCAGTGCAGGTTAACATTGTAACCTTAATCCCTCAGAAATGTAGAAACCTGGCATTCACATGAGCCCCCGGCTTGGGGCAGTCTGTGAGTGCATGTCAGCCAAGTCAGGGTGCACACGATCCTGTTACAAAGCTTGCTTCCCTCATCTATCTACTTGTGTGTGTGTGGTGGTAGTGGGGAATGGAAAGCTCTACTCACCAATGAAGTGGCAGATGTTTGCAAAGGAGGAGAGCATATCGGCTTCTGTAGAATCGGGGATGGAAATGTGGAGCAGATTTTTGCTGCCTTCCTCCAAGAAACTGGGGAAGAACAAAAAGAACATCTGTTTTGGGGAGCTTGGAAAAGCCCACAAAATGTGTGAACGTGTTTTAAGAGAGAGCTAGTTGATGAAAGGGCAAGACCACTTCTGCTCTAGACTCCTGAGAAGGCACGCTTCCGCTCAGCCTGTCTGGGGTGATGGAAAAAGCTGGCGCCAACCAACTGGGAATATCAAACCCCCCCCCTCCCCATGCAGGAGATTGTTGGCCGTATGCAGTTTCAGAACGCTAGCCTTTCCAGGAGCCAGACCAGAGCTTAGCTTCTTGCATTCCTGCGTCTTGGTAGGAAACTATGCATGCGCTCTTGGAACACAAGAGGTCCCGCTTCTCTGCGATGTGATTGGTCATTTCCCTGCCCCATGTAATTTTTGCCTGTTAGCAGCCTTTGTCTGTGCAATGAAGTACCCATGACATGCTTCGGAGAAACTGCCCCTCACTCAGCCCTTCCCTGTTTCTGCTTTAGCTCTCTAGCCTTGTTCCCTGTTCCTTTGGCTCTTCCAATTCCTTATGTAATGGGAGCAAGTCCTGTTAGATCAATGGACCTCAGTGTCCTGTTTCCAACAATGGGCAGACAGTTGACTCTGGGAAGCCCACCAGAAAGGGGTTAAGGCAGGAAACTTGCCTTGTTTTGTTCCAAATGTCCTGCATGCAGATATAAACTGCCCTTGGGCCTGGAGCTCCTATTCCTAATGCTCATGCTTAATAAGAGGAGCTTGGCTGGATCAGACCAAAGGGGGCCCATCTTGTCCAGCATCCTGCTTTCTACTCAGCCAACCAGAAGCTTTCTTCTTGAACTTCTCTCATCCTCTTTTCAAATCATATAGGCAAGTGGCCATGCAGGTAGGACACATTTTTAATATGGACTAGTAACTTGTGTGAAGTTCTCTGCATGGCTGCAAAAAAAACGGGGAAAACAGAGTCCTGCTCATTGTTGCAATTTCAGATCCATGTGACTCACAATGTGCCAACCTCCTCAGAGATATTGATCTGGGCTCGGATTTTCAGATCCTTTTGTATCTGCTTGTTGCAGGCTTGCTCATAGTTCCCCATGTAGAGTTTAGTAGGCAAGATCTCCACTGGGTAGGGCTTAAAATCCTCTAGTTCCTGGCAGGAGAAAAACAGAGGCACAGAGCTCATAAGCCATAAGTACAGCCATCTTCACTTGTGAGGTTTTGGGGTTGTTGTTGTTTTTAAGACAGGAGTGCATCCCACCCACACAGAAGCCTTTTCCAGACCTCCTTTCTTCCAATGGGAGATATTGATTAATTAAGGCTGTAATCCTGTGCCCCGGAAGCAAGCACTATAGGACTTACTTCTGAGCAGACATGCATAGATTTGCATCATGACTATATTATGCCCGGCTTGTTAGCCAACACTGCATCCTCAGCAGCTCACCATTAAAATTTACTTCTCGCTCCAACATAATAGCATATTTGGGGTATGTGGATGGGGGCAAGCTCCCTAGTCCCTGGAGAAGTCGTTCCAGTTCCTGGGTCAGTTTGGTGGATTTCTTCTGCACCATTTCCAGTTCTAAAATATCCTTGTTGAGATGGGGCAGCCAGAATTGTACATGGTATTCCAGAGGTGCCCACACTGTAGTTTTGTATAAGAGTATCATATTGATGGTTTTATTTTCATTCCCTTTTCTAATTATCTCTAGCATGAACTTTTCACAGCTTCTGTGCACTGAACTGAAATTTTCATTATATTGTCCATTACAATCCCAAGGCACCTATCCTCAGATTACACCTCAGATTACACAGCAACTGCTGTGTTGACCTAGGGCAGTGATGGCGAACTTTTTGGGCTTGGTGTGTCAAAGCTTCAGAAAATGCTAAACTTGACTCTGTTGGCGTGTCACCTCCATCCCAAACAAAAGAGAAACTATCCTTTATATTCATTTATTTAAACAAAAAATAAGTCCAATCATTTGTGGTACTATGTATTATAGTACGTTCAAATAATTCAAAAAATGAAAAATGAGTAGAACAAGCTCAGTTTTTATCAGTTTTTGTGAATGCTGGTGTGTCACCCCAAATGTTATGGCGTGTCACCTTTGACACACGTGTCATAGGTTCGCCATCACTGACCTAGGGCAGTGATGGTGAACCTCTGACACGCGTGTCAAGGCAGACACACCGACGCTTTTTGGCTGACATGCGGCCCCGCTGGAGCTGCCGGCACTTACAGACTGCTTCCCTGAGCCTGTGCCGATCAGAAGCAGCCCTGCCCCCAAGCGAGCTCTTGCAAGCAGCTGGGAGGCCGGCAGGGGCTCTGCTAAAGAAGTGTGGGAGGTTACACAATCCCAGGGGGAAACAGGTTGCATCTGGAGGTGTCTGGGAGACAAGGAGGGAGGGAGGGGGCTGGCTGGTTTTGCTCTCTTTCCACCTACTTGGGAGCGCTCTGAATCCTGGGGCGCGTGCGCAGAGAGTTGGGGAGAGAGGCGGGAAGCAAGCACACAAGGCAGAACTGCTGCTGCTAGCCTCTGTGTGCATGTAGGAGAGCGCGCGCGCGCGGGGGGGGTGAGAGACAGCCAGCCAGAGAGAGAGGGGGGGGGGAGAACGCGACAGCCAGAGAGCAAGTGAGTGAGAGCAACTGCAACAGCCAGAGAGAGAGAGAGAGAGCGCCAGAGAGTGAGTGAGAGAGACTGCAACAGCCAGAGAGCGAGTGAGTGAGCAAGTGAGAGAGAGAGAGAGAGAGAGAGAGAGCGTGTTTCAATATGTAATTTTTTTTTGTCTTTTGTTCTGGTGGCGGGGGGGGGGAGTGTGTGTGTGACACACCAGCAGAGTTAAGAATTTTCTGAATTTCTGACACACCAGGCCCAAAAGGATCGCCATCACTGACCTAGGGTGTCGTAAATGTGTTGTAAAACACATTGCAGCACCCAGAGAGTAAGCAATGCTGGCAGGAAGGACTGCATCATCGCACAGCATCCCACTAGCACTGGATCTAGAAGGAGCATCCAATGGAGCAGGTAAGCGTCCGTCAGGCAGTGCAGGGATGGAGGGAGGGCAGAGAGGGGTGGATTGGACCCAGGAGGGGTGTGAGATTGGCAGCACTGGCACACACTGAATCCTACTCCCCCTCGAATCCTACTCCCCCTCCCAGGCTTGGATTTTGCTGACCCAGCCCTATTGCCCTGGATGGGGCTATACCCAGAGTAAGGGAACAACGTCCCCTTACCTTGAGTAGGCCTCCAGCCTTCCCAGTTCTGGATACAGTGTGGGTTGAACTGCCTTGTTGCGCCAGCATTGGATAGGATTGTGCTGCCCATTAGCCCATTCACTCATCAGTGTATATGAATGTTGGGGTCTTTTGCCCCAGTGTGCATCCTTTTATGTACAATAACCAAATTCTCAATTTTGCCACCCAGTAACTTTTATTAATCAACAGGCATTTTTTGTTATCAAGTTAATTTTTCATTACGGTTGCCACCTATCCAATCAGGTAACATAAAGCATGTCACCATTTAGAGTGCAATCCTAACGGCTGGCACAGTTAGGCCAGCACAGTTGGGTTAGGATTGTACCCTTAATGTGCCAGGATGTGCAAGAAACTACTACTGGGAGCAACCGAGTAATTTGACAGAGGTGAGCTTTATCACCAAAATTGCAGGAGGGAGAAGAAAGGTTGGGGAAGACTTGTCATCAAATTCAAGCTATGGTCTAAGTGGGAGAGGGAAGGAGGCCTGGAGAGCTGCCTGAAAGAGCAGCCGGGGGGGGGGGAGCCAGGAATGGGGGGGATCTTCGGAGCTACCCTTGCAGCAAATGCAAAGAGGAGGAACATGGGTGACTGCCAGCTTTGTTTTTTCTTTCTAAAGCCATGGGGAAGGCCAATGTCAGGAAGAAAAGGATAAGGATACTGCTGGTGGTGGTGAGGAGGTGTTAGGCCCAGCACCCTCTTCCCGGCTCCAATATAAAGAAATAGCAGAATCTGACCCAAGCATAAAGACACACATCCCACAACAAGTGGGTAATGGAAACAGTACTATGGATACAAAAGAACTCCAGCCCTCTCTGAACTCTCTCTTACTCGAGGCATGTAGAAGATCTTTTGGGTCCGGAGGAAGTGGTAAGAGGCGGTGAAGAGTTCGTAGCCTCCTCTCAAGACCATGACTGGGAAGCGAGTGAGTCGCTGCAAAACACGGGCGCAGCGAGCGGCGGATCCTGCTTTCGCATCTAGGGACAGAAGTTGTCAGAGGGATGGCTGGTCAGGGTTGCAGTGCCATTCATTTAAGGCACTGTCTCTTGTGAAGGCATGAAATTCATTACTGATTACATTACTCCAGCATTGACATAGCTGTGCCAATGGGGCATGCTGTGCATTCTGCAGTGGAGCTGTAATCACGGAGGCCTCCTCAAGGTAAAGGAATGTTTGTGCCCTTACCCCGCTGCTGGAAATATGGCTAGGATTGCACCCTTAATCATTAAATTGTTATCCTGCCCTTTATGAGAATCCGATTGTCAGGTCCTGCCATCTCCAGAGCCAAATAATCTGATAATCTCTCCTCCATGGCTCCAGTATGAATCTGGAACAGAGGAAGCAGGGGCACCCTGCCTAAGGGATCCCCAGAGACAATACCCCACTTATGACACCTGCAGAATTAGGGAATCCAGTTGGTGGCCCCAACTGGACTCACTGTCTCCTGGCCCTGTGCCCCTCATGTTCAACAACGGAACCTCCAGGATGGAGACAGCTTTGGCCCAAACCACAGTTCAGACCTAATGGTGCAGTGCTTGCCTTACAACATGAGATGCCCGCTGAGATGCCAGAGCTCTCCTCTGATCTGACTGAGAATCAAGGACCCTCAGTTCAACAGGCAGATTGCCTCCATGTGGCCATCATTGCTGCCCAGAAGCTACTGGTGCTTCAGCCTCAAGCTCTTGGCCTCTTAACTTTGTGTTAGCCTCACTGCCAGGCATTGGAGGACCTACCTGGGAGATTGGAACACAGGTCTAGGACTAGGCCTTCCTAGTCCTTTGTCAGAACACCGGCATCTTCCATATATTCTTCCACTGCCCACAGGCAGTGTTTACTGCCAACCTTCACAACTACTTTCTTTTCTTTCCTCCCCAACTATGAAAGGGATGTTTCCAAATGCAAGCCTGTCTGTCTTCACCCTTTGACTTTTGGTGTGCAGTTACAACCCCCATCACTACAGTGACAAAATAAAGTCTCAGACTTACTTTCTGTTGGTGATACTTTGCCTCTCAATGCTGTGATGTCTGGCTTTCCATATACTGGGGTGGGGTGGAAGATGAGAAATATTTGTTATGGATTCTTGGAGTACACAACCTATGACTTCCAAAATGACTTTCCCAATTTTGCTGCCCCATTGACAACATTGGGAGCTGGGGGACATTTTTGGTGGATTTTTGGTGATCTTCATTAGGGAAACCAATTGGGAGCAAAGGGGGGGGACTAACTGTATTGCTGCTACCTTTACAACTGCCATTTCCCCCCTAGAATGCCCACCCCCAGACATAGCTTTTTATCACCTCAATGAGAATTAGGCACTTGGGGAACTTTTTTCAGGCTTTGGTCTTGTGTGAACCACACGAACTGGCCTTCTGAACAGCAACATGAAGTCTAAGAGGAAGGACTACCTTTTAGATCTTTATCCACATCATAAAGATCATAATCAGCATCAAAAGCAGCCTCCAAAGTGTCTGTTTTGCCATCATACACCACACAGTATCTGACACATTCCAGGTCGATGGACTGAGGAACCATGTACTTCCCCAGGAGATTCTTTTAAAAGAGAAAGAGAGACCAGGGATGGATTAAGCTTCAGGCTAACTATGCTAACAACTGTATGTTGTACATGCTTCCTTATCATCATACAGTGATGAAGTTGGCGTCAGGAGGAAAAAATGGACAATATTATTAGTGGGTCTGTAGCTGAAAGGAGTGGAGGACAAATGCCAACCATCTTAGGCTGCTTGTTTAGATTTTCTTTTTAGTTTTTATTATTTTGTGAGGTTGATTTTTATGACAAATGATCTTTGATTTATGTTCATGTCTTTAAAATTGTATTACTGCTTACTGAATGGTTTTACCTTTCTGCTAGGTGATTGTGTTTTGAAATCATGTTTGTGGATACACTGCTACTTTGAACAAATGTCTATGCTATAGTTTTGATATCTTCTTATTTTTATGAGCAGCCTTGAGCTCAGTTATTTTTGGAAAAAACAACATCCTTTCTTATGTGGGAATCAATCCCACTGAACATAGTGGAACTCAAAAGTGACTATATTGTAGACTTGTAGAAGATTGCACTATATGAGCAGTGACCACACCTCCTCTGTAGCACATATTTGCACAAGTGAATGTGCTTGAGCACTGAGGTCCCATGTGCTGCACAACCTGCCTGCCATTTTTTGAAAATAAAAGTTGTTCAGGTATCCCTTTGAATTGCTGATACCATCTTTGGTCCCTTCCAGCAAAAAAACAAAAAACCTAAAGCATCTTATAAAGAATAACACATTTATTTCAGCACAGGCTGTGGACCAGAATCCACGTAATCAGACACAAGTGTCATCTTCAGTTGGCAAGTGGTATAGGAGGTCATATGTACATTTGACAAGCGTATCCAAAACCATAACTTGCCTGTTTGACTCGTATTGCTGTTACCACGTGGTCTTCGTTGTATTCCCGCTTTGTACGAGCATCTGAAAACAAACAGCAGATGTGAAAGGAGTGACAGAGAAAAACACTGATGTGGCTAGTGCCTTGCCTCACCTTGTCTGCCCTACTCATGCATAGGACAGGATGGCTGGAGTAGCAAATTATTCAGACACACAACTGGCAGCCTCCTTGGGCTCATGTCAGCACTTAATTTTGATTCATTTTATTTCTCACTGGCACTATCTTGAGGAATAGCTAGCATGGAGTAAGCGCAGAGTCAACAAACCCTCAAAGTATTTCTACAGACTGGAGATTTGCTTATTTCTCAATTAAGGAAACTGATGGGAAGCTCCACTGGAGTATCAATCGCATCCTGCATTATCTGTAGTGTGATTGGTCCCTCTCGTCAAGTTGCTTTTCCTGTCTTCCACACCTCTGCAATCTCTTAATACCATCATAAACTCTCAGGTTGTTCAATATCTTCTTTCAAAACAGCAGCCAACAGAGTGGAAGTTCCTGTTTTCTGGGACCTGCCCTTGATAAATCAATCTCCTATTTTGCCCCTGCAGATAGCTGGGTTCCCAAAGATAAGGAAGCCAGGAAACGAAGGATGAGAAGCAATTCACAGGAATGTTTTGGCTATTCACTCAGATATAGAGTTGCTCAGCATGAGAACCAAACCTAAAGCAGTGGTTATATCAGGCCAGCCAAGCCCCTACTGGCTCCCCAAATCCCCTGGTTTTTTCTTTTTTAAATAAATGTAATTGCATCATGCATGTACTTTCCTTATTGCAAGACTTTAAGAGTTGGCAGGCTGAATAAGCAGAAGTGCCCTCTCTGGCCATCACAGTCTGGTGGTGCTGCAGTGCAGCAAAGATCAGGGCAAGAGCACCCTCTGCCTGAGACCTGCCCTGGTAGTACAGGGTGCAAGATGCCTGGGCCTCCCCACTGGAGGCTCTGGTGTGACACACACTGAGCAGTTTACACTGCTACCTGCCCACCTGGAACAGCTGCTTAGGGTATCTCTGCAATAGGAACAGAAGCCAATTTGAAGCACTTAACAGTAATGACTTGCATCATAGAAAGTAGTTGCAGTTGCTGGATTTCCTACTGTGTTACTACTGTATATCCTTTTTGGAAGGATGTGGCAAACCTGTTCTTATTTCAGTGTGTGTACGCGCGCGCGCACACACACACACACACAGTCAGTCAGTCAGTCAGGGCTCAATCCATGGATGTCCTTGGCCCAATGCAAGCTGCTTGCGTTGGCCCAGTGCTGTCACAGATATGCCATGAAGAATGTCCGCATCAGTGCAAAGTGGTGCCGAAGAGACACTCGGTTAAGTCTCCCCTGTGCTGGCTTAACTCAGCCAGCACAGGGGCTTTTCTGGGTGGGAAGGAATATGGGAGGGAGATGGAACAAGGCGGGGGAGAGTGAAGGGAGGGCGTTCCTGCTGGCGGGACGGCCTGTGGAGGGGGAGGAGCCTGGGTTAGGCTGTTAGGCCGCATCCAAACCCCTGTCCCAGGGCTGCGCAGCCCCAGTCTGGCAGGTGCAGATCCAAGCAGCCCCATTGGCCCAGCTGGGGCCTACCCTGGGGCAAGGGAAACATTCCCCTTGCCCCGTGGTGAGCTCCAGCATAGTCCTTACCTGTGCATGGTGTAAGGAATAAATATTTGGGGCAAAAATCAGAACATCTGTGATTTGGGGCAAAAATGCTAAAAGTACTAAAAGAGGACTGAGAGCTTATGAATTGAACTGGGGGCTCTCAGAAGACTAAGACCAGGGGATAAAGCCTGTAATTTAGAGCAAATAACTCAGAGAATAGCTTTGCTCATTAAAATCATTCACTAACAAGTAAAGCTTCAAAAGCTTGGCACTGAAAATATTTAGGGAGTGATACAGGTGCCTCTGCTCTAACAAGGCAAAACACTGAAGCAAAAGTAGATAGGTGAAGAAGTAAAAGTAGATAGCACAGGTGTCTCTGCTAACAAGGTAGATTAGCAAAGGGTGAAAAGTTTACAGAGGGTTCTAGCAAATTGTGCATGCTTAATGAAATAATACATATTAACTTGTACGCCTCCTGAAGCCCAAAAGCTGATTTGAATGCACATGCGACGTCTGCAAGGGTGGGGGTACATATCAAACATAGGGGGAAACATGTAGTAGGCAGACGGGAAGGTTGTAACCTCGGAAGTAACTTAGCCAATGGTAAAAACAAGGAGGGGCTGCGCACAGAATAGGGCCTATATAATTTGTGGTTATGTATTATTCGGAGAGGTGGTCTTGGACTTCGGTCCTTTACTGCACTAAAGAAATCCAAGCTGCAATCTCTGTGGTATTTGGTACAAGGGTGTTGGGTCAGGGGGATCAAACACTCTGATGGATTGGATAGCGGGTCAGAGGGGCCCACCGTGTTATACAGTGCCTGTTCTAGCACAGATTAGGATTGCGCTGCCTGGTTCTTAAAATGTATTGTGATACAGTACATTTGTTACCTTTTGTAACTTTAAAAAAACAAACGAATAGTTCACAAGTAACTAGGCTTTGGGCTGTAGCTTAAACCACCCGTGAATCCTTTCTTGTTCATAACTAGTGCTGCTGAAAGCCCTTAGGGAAGACCCTAGAAGTGAGCTCCAATGGCACTCTTTGGTGGAGAACTGGAAACTACCACTGCTTAGCCATTGCCAAACCGGGCTACTCTGCAATGCCACTCCTCATCATAACCATGCCCAGCACTTACCCAATAAACACAGATAATTTGTCTCTGCTAGTCTAGAGATCTTTGTGGACTGATTTAAAATATTATACAGTTCTGTTGGTTCACACAGCGTCACCCCAGCCATCTTGCTACGTACGAACAGTTCAGCATTCAAGATGTGGTTGCATTCTCGAAAAACAGATCCTATTCAGCTGGTTCTTCTTCGAATTGAAATAGGCCCTTCAGATCGAAGCTGGCATTCCACTTTGTGTTCTGAAAGAGAATATGGGTGTTAATCTGTCCATTTAACAATGAAAAGAACAAAATATCTAGAAGCTTGGAGTGATAATTTGTTATGATATTTGAGTAGTGATGATGACGATTATGATGTGCGTGGATGAATACTACTCCTGAGTGATTTACTCAGAGATCCAAAACCGATGATCACAGACAAGAAATAACTCAAGAAATAACTTCTTTAACAAGAACTTCTGTATTATTCAACTTAATCTTCTTTACAACTGTTACAGCAACTTCAGCAGATTCTGTACATAACTTCTATTAATCAATGATCAGCTCTCATCCAAAAGACTTCTCTCAAGCACACACTCTTTCAAAACCCTCTCTGAAGAAATACACACACATTGTATCCCTGGTCATGTTTATATATCTTCCAATCATTACCATCACATGACCATATCTCCGGGCAGATTCTCTTGTTACGGAGCAAATCTCTATGTTACCATTCATACTCATATCACTGGGCAGATTTACATGTTGCCATTTTAGCTCCATGTCTCTAGGTAGAAACCAACCATACAGATCTATAAATTTCTTCTGCCTCATTCCAATATCCCAACATAATTAAATACTTGAATTTCGTGAATCAATATTGAATTTATCTTGAGTAAATACCTGAATCAGGGAATCTGTGGCCAATGATATTGTATGGCCAAATTAAAGATAGCCACAACCATGTTTATCCTAATCCAATGACTGTGTAGTGGAAAGGAAGTTCTACCAAACCCTATGGAATGCACTTCACAATCCTATGCATGTCTACAGAAGCTTGACCACATGACTACAGAAGCTTGTCCTAGGACAAACACCGGCTCTTCGGCTTAGAAACGGAGATGAGCACTGCCCCCTACAGTCGGTCATGACTAGACCATTCGGTCGTGGGGAAACCTTGACCTTTTTTAAATGCCTATCTTCTCATTAATCCCTTTGAATTCAATGGAGATTACTCCCGAGGAAGTGTGTATAGGATTACAGCCAAAGAGAAGCTTCTTCATCTGTCTCATAAAACTCAGGGTCATCCAATGAAATTCATGGACAGGTGATACAGGCAAGGCAAGTACTTCATACAATACATGATGCATTTATAACACTCATTGTTTATATGACTCAAAAATGATATTAGACATTCATGGACTATCTGTTAGTCTATCTGTTAGTCACATGACTATCTGTTAGTCACAGTGGCTAGCTGAAAACAATTGTTGAGGCGCTCTACCTCTGAATTTTGATTGCTGAGGGACAAACAATACAAAGAAGATGACTTATAAAGAAACAAAAGAAGGCTGCAAAATAGTTCTAATACTAATACAACCTACAAAATATAAAACAATATAGATTTTTTTAGTAAGTGAAAAAAGATAAATATGTCTCCTTTAATAACAAAAGAATTTAAGAAAAGGAACAGTAATAAGATCTGGAAGCCAACATTAAATAACAGAAGCCCACTTGTGGTACCCGAGATGTCCGTTGCTATGACAACTGCAGCAGCAGTTGCCTTGGTCCCTGTCAACAGCTGTCATGGTAACTACCGGTACGACGCTAGGCGCTGGGGTGACTTCGTAGTATAGTGATCGCCGCCGCCACTACCACCACTGGCGAACAGAAATTCTATCTCCCAGTCATTGTTATAGTAACGGGCCCAGTAAGCGACTTACCTTTTCGTCTTCTGTTTCTTTTTGCTTGCCGCTCCTTGTTGCTATCCTAAACGCTCCTTAGCAACCAAACCTGACCTCACTCGCGCCTTCTAGTTCCCGCGATACTTTATCGAAGGGCAATGAAGACATTCGCGGGGTTAAGTCGGACGCCTCGCGAGAAGCAGGGAAATCTCGCGAGAGCTTTCGTTTCGCTTCTTCTCGCGTGGTTTGAACTCTGCTTGCCCTCGCTGCCTTGGAGGTCGTTCGAGAAGGAGAAGCGGCTTCTGCGGAGACTCGCTGTTCTTTCCCTGTTGCCCGCTCCTGTCATGTTCTCCCGCCTCAACCGGCCGGTTTCTGCCGCGCTCCGCAGAGGGCTTGCTACTTCTTCACAGGTACCTGGAAGGGGGAGCGCTGAGTAGGAGGGGCGGGGGGCTTTCCTTGGGCCTGGCCAAAAAGCTCAGCGCGCATGCGTCCTTGGCCAGGCTGGTCTGGTTCTTTGGAATACCCTAAACGGGGCGTCTCGCTGGAACAACAGCTGGTGCCACCGGTGCAAAGAAATACTCGCCATTTCTAATTGCATTATTTCCTCCCCCATTGGATTTTTTTTTTTTGCAGCGGGTTCCTCTGCATAAGTGTAGCAGCTCCCCCTTCCAAGAATAAATCTTCCAAGAATTAAGATGATACACCCACAAACTCATGCTGCCTGTGCAGATGCCCTCCCTGTTCATTGCCTCCTCTCTTTCCTCCTCCTATTCCTTTCTTTTTGAGCACGAACTTCAGCAAGATTTCCCTCTTGAAGAAGATGGTACAAGGCTATTTTTAAAGACTAAAAAATTATAAAGCAAGTGCACACATACAGTTTTTCAGTACAGGCGGATGATGACTGTAAATCGGGGATTGACAAATGGATAGGAAAACGTTTATCTTTATTTGTTTTACATCTCTTCTTGAAACCTGCTTTTCCACTAATATAACATCTACCATACATATGGTACTGTAATTAAACCAAATTATGGGCGCACGCACATGCACACACACACACACTGTTGCAGAAGGCTGGAAGCAGCCATATTGGAAGCTGCAGACCTTACTCTTGCTCTATTCCTTTTGTGTTCTGTTTAAATTTTCAAGTGAGGGTTTTAAAAAAAATTGTTCAGTGCTTTTACATAATATTTTGTCCCATCTTGCTTTCTGTCAGGGATGTTTCATGGTTGTGCAATTGCTGCAGTCCAAGAATGCCAGTTTGCAAACCAGGAGTGTCATTTGATTACATCCCAATGGCAGCACTTCCTGCTTGATGATGTCACTTCTTGTGGGTCCCGACATGAGTACCATTCTAAAAAGTGTGTTGCGGTGCAAAACATTTGAGAACCACTGTTCAAGATACAATTCATAGAACCTTCAATTTCTCCAGATGCTTCCCGTTCAATATGTGGTCATTATCCTGGTTGCATTCTTGCACCTTCTAAGCCTTCACAAGCAACCCCAGATCACAAGCAGCCACAGATCATATCTTGGCCGGTTCTCAAGATTTTATCTTTGTCAGCTGGCTACTCCACATTCCACACTCCTCACATTCCCCTGCAAGTTCTGTTATATGTGAAATAACTGCATATTTTTCCCTACTTCTGTTTCCCTGCTCTTCCACTGTTGTCTGTCTTATGAACTATTCTTGTTGAAAAGCGGTATATAAATAACAATAAACTGTGAGCTCCTTTGGATTGGGTTATTCTCTTTATGTATAAAGTGTCATACAAGTTTCATGCATGAAGCTATGTAAATTACTATGTTAATAATTTCCTTTTTTCCTCATTGTGAAATCCAAAGTGGCGCATATGAGTATGTTCAAACTTTAGTGCAACCTGGTGCTAAAGCCTACAGGAAAAAAAAGCAGTATTATAATTAAAACAACCAAAATAAAGTAGCAGAAAGTAACAGATACAGCCAATACATTTAAAAAAAAGTCTGTGCTTGACATTTGTAAAAGTTTGGAAGCGTCATTACTGCATGCCAAAAAGATGTGAAATAGGCTCTAGGTGAGGCAAATGTCACAGTGATGATGCTGTAACTGCAAAAACCCTGTAAGAATATTCCTGCTGGATCAGGCCATGAGCCCATCTAGTTACAGCTTTCTGTATCTCACAGTGGCCCACCAGATGCCTCTGGGAGCACACAAGACAACATACCTGTATCCTGTTGCCTTTCCCTTAGATTTGGCATTCAGAGATAGGCTACCTCTAAAACCTAGAGGTTGCATGCAGTGCCTGGACATTGTACTCCTAATGTTGGAATGTGGAGGCTCCTGGACTACATATTGGAAGTAAGCTGCCTTGGCATAGGGAGACTTAACATCTGAGTAAATAAGCTTGCAGTATAAATGTTTTAGTCCTTAATCAATAATCTTTTAATAGCTTTATGGGCTTGTCTGCCCCAAATTGTTGAAACTAAATCTATAATTGGAAACAGTGTGAGGAACCTTACCCTGTTACCTCTTGCTTTGTTCCCGATTTGGGCTTAGCTAAGTGTTAAAGATGGTGGTCCAAACTTGCCATCAGCTGCTGAAGAGGGAGGCGCTACCAGTGTGTACACCTTGTGGAGTTCTTTTCAGTTAGTTATAGGATAACAGAGCTGTATGAAATTGCATGCGTTGCAAGATGGTGCATGGATAGATACATTTTTCTTCCTGTCATAGTACCTGTGCTCATTGTCACCAACAGAATGAACAGGCGGTTGATTGAGGGAAGACAAAGTCCTTCACAAAATTGGGTTCAGAACTTGCTTCCACAAGGCATGGTGATGACCACTGGCTTAGATTTTAAAAGCAGGATTTGACACATAATTAGAACGGCTATGTCACTGGCCATTACATTCAGCAGAGGCCTCTGAGTACAGGCTGCTTTGCAACAGCAGAAACTATGTTTCTTGCCCTTGTTGGACTTGAACATCATCCTTAGCCCAAGGTCAAACAGAAAGTATGCCTGAATGCAGTGAAAGCTTCAGCTGAGATTTCCCAGCTGGTTAGCAGATTGCAACATAGGTCTGTCAGTTCACTTTTTCTTGACTCAGGAGTGTTGGCAGTTCTTTTCCTTCAGGACTGCAGTCAGCAGTGTCCCAAAGAAGGAATTGTGGAGGAGAAATGTGCCAATCGATGGATCTGCTCTTTGGCCAGAAGGCAGAAATATCACCTTCTTTTCAGTACAGGTTATAGTCCCCTCCCTTTGGCCAGAAAGAAATATTGTACTAGTGTGAGAATGGGGGGAGGGAATTCTTAGGAAGGGAGGAATGGGTTTCCTTCGAAATTTTGCTTCTCATGGGTTTGTTCTGAAATTTTGCTTCTCATCCTGGCTAGCAGAGGTGGGCCTTACGTGAGTGAGAGCACAATCCTAACCTGAAGTTAGGCCGGCACAATTAGGCCAGCAAGGTTTGCTTGGCACAAGGGATACCGTAAAGTATGTTTGGACCACTCTGAGTCAAAGAGGCCAGCACACAGATGTGCACCATCCTCCCTGACTCAGAGAGTGGTCGAAACACGCTTTATGGTGACCCTGGTGTAGAGATGTGAAGGCCCGAAAAAAAAACGGAAAAATTTGGAAAAAAACGTGTGTGTGTTTTTCATTTTTTCCTGAAGCATTTTTGTTTTTTCTGAAAAATTGGAAAAATTGAAAAAAGAAAAAAAACAAAGAATTGGTTATGAAATATTTTATTTTAACATGATGAATAAAATATTTTAAGACAAGGTGTTCAAATATTTTCCAAATTTCTAAAAAATATGTATGGTATCAGATTACTCTAATTTGTGTGCACTGAGGACAAGCACGTCCTCGGTTACAAACTGAACCCTCCAATGCAAAAACTGGGTTTTTTTCTGAGCTTCAAAATTTCCAGAAATTTTACATCTCTAATGCAGCCTCTGACTCCTCTTGCTTCTCACCTTCTTCAGACTCCTTCATCCTCTGCAGCATGTGAAATAATCTGGTTTATGTTTGGAAACACACTAAATCAAGAAATAAACTGACAAATCTTCAGTTTTTAGAAGTCCATAATAACTGTGATGACACACACAACAAAGTAGCTGCAGAAGCAGAGACTGAAACTGATACTGATAATTACAGCTCAGAAAATGATTCTGATTAAATTTCATGCCTATTCATTGAAACTTAGTCCCACTCCTTTCTATACACTTCCCCCCTTTTCAATTCTTTGTATGAGAATGGGTTTTTTTTATTTTTATTTAATACTGTGGAGAGGAAATATGAAGTAACAATATTCAATCCAGAAGTAACAATATTCATAATTGTTACTTCTGGATTTTTAAAAATTGTTTTGTGGAGTTTTTTTGTCTGTTCCACATAAATTAGTAAACAGTTCAGGAGATTGTTGCTCCGTTCGTTACAAGTAGAAATAAATATAAAAATAGTAAATTCTGTTTGTAATAATTGTTAGATACACTATATTTTTAATATGCTAGCTTTGCTAATTTTATGCCAAGTCAAATTGTCCATAGTCATATTTTATGTTCCTAAAGTAACAGAATGACTTTCAATCTGGAAAAGGGAAAAAAGTGCTAATGTAGATTTTTTTTTAATTTTTCCAAAAATTTCCATTTTTTTCCAAAAAAACACGGGAAAAAACAGTTTTTTTGTCCCAAGCTTCAAAATTTCCAGAAATTTTACATCTCTACCCTGGTGGCAATCAAACTTGCCTGGCGTAACCTGTGCCGGCCTATCTCCAGGTCAGGACTGTGCCCTGAGTTTCTCTTTCCCCTCCACAGTGCTTGGTTGTACAGTAAAAGTATGCTGATTTGTGCATACAAACTTTTGAACTAGCCTTTTAGCTGACTGTTGGCCTAAGCTAGGCTGATGCGGTGGTGGGGTGGGGAGTCTTGTACTTTTAATGGACCCGGGTAGAATGGCCAGTAACTGGATTACAGTTCTGGGATGAAGGAAGGGATTCGAAAGGCCATTGATCTGAACTGGCAGAGGGGGTCTTGCAGTTGTACTTGTCTCTCTGAGGCAGCCAGGTTAACTGGCTACATAATTCTGGAAAGTGGAAATCAAATACTGTAAGTAGTGTTAAAGCGAGAAATAGCTTTGTTGAAGTTAAGGCCTGTGCTATCTTATTGAATCCTGCACGTATCTAGTGAGATGCCAGGACTTCCTCAGGAATTACAGGACAGCTTGCCCAGATTGGAGTTGACAGTTCTATGACAGGGAACTCCCATCTCCAGCTAGATAATCCCACCTTTTTCCTGCTATTGTAATAAATTGACAGTTAATGTACTGGTGGTACATGCAGACCAGATTTTCCACCCTCCGCTTTACAGGTCTTTGTAATGTCTTCTTTGTCAGATTGGGAAAGCAGATGCTTGCAGACCTGGGAGAAAAAAATGTTTGTATCAGGGAGGCAAAAAGTGTGGGCTGTGAGCAGGGATTTGGATTTATGAAGTATAATCCTTTGCATATAGGAAAGAAAATAGGGGGTTGGTTCTTCTGTGTCAATCCTGCCCTTGTGCTGTGACTATAGCAATCTAGATTTCTAAATGCAGTGATTTTGATGATTTAGCAGATCTGTCAAGAAGGTGGATTTTCTCTCTGGTGGAGCAGCTTAAATCCATTCCAGAGGTCACCTGTCTTGTCCTAAGATGTGATGCAAAGCTTTGAGAGGTTCTTCTGTCAGACAATCTCTTAATTGTGCCTGGCTAATCCAAAAGAATCTTCCACTTCTAAGCATTGTTTTCCTCTGCCCAATCCAGAAAAATGCCAGGGTGGCTGTGCTGGGTGCCTCTGGCGGCATTGGCCAACCTCTCTCTCTCCTGCTGAAGAACAGCCCCTTAATCAGCCACCTCAGCCTGTATGATATTGCCCACACCCCTGGCGTTGCAGCTGACCTCAGCCACATTGAGACGAGAGCTGAAGTCAAAGGTATGGGATGCTCTTCTGTGCCTGGTGCTTTTTATTTACTTCCCGCTGATATTCCAGAGGTTTTCCTTGGAACCAAACCTTGGTCTAGAAAAACTGCTTGATTGTGGACCAGGCTTGTCTGGAACAATTCTACTAATTCATGTTTTCAAGAGTTTTGCCACCTACAATTTGCCTGTATAATTGTGTTTGAGGCAACTTGAACACAATTTGAGTATCAAAGACATGGAAGAAAGACCAACGAACAGCCACTAGACAAGATACTGCACTGGGGCAAACAGGGCAATTGCTCCCCACCACTCTACTAAATATAAGGGGAGCGCCATTTGAAATGGTGCCTCTTTGCCCAGTTAACAGGAGCCTGTACTAACTATATGTTCAAAGTAAATTGTTGTGTAAACATGAATATGTGACACTGTTGGAATACACACCTCACTAAGAGAGAGCCGATAGTTGCAGATATTTCGTTAAAAGCAAACACAAGTAGAAGTCATTTTGGGGCTTTTGCAGCTGGTGTTCTGCTCCTCTTTTTTTTCCTCTACCCCAAATCTCTTGATCCAACCCATCCTCTTGAGTCATCCGGGAAAGTTGGGACTGGTGTTACCTCAGCTCACCTTACAAGAGGATGGCATTGCAAGAGGTGGCGGGTGGTTTGTCTGTGACTGCAGCAGCAGTGAATCTCTTTGGAAGGATCCCCAAGAATGAGATTCCCATTTTCAGTATCTCAGGCTCTGACCAGGACAACCAAACAATGACGGCCGGCTTTTCTTAGCACCCCTCTGTTTGAACAGAAGACTGTTGCTCAGTCTAGCTTTTAATCCTGGGTTGCTTTTAATGAAAAAAACAAGCTAATACGTTAAGAGAAACATCCTGTAGGTTGGCCCTGAGCTTGTTTAATCTCCTGCTCCGCTTGTTTCTGTGGATTTAGCTGCCTGAATGTGCAGTGGGCTCTCTGTATCCAGAACCACCACCACCACCCCGCCGCAGATACTGAATTCTGCAGGGGAGGCAGTAAACCAGAAGTGCCTTCCTATCACGTCTGGTATGCCTTCTGAGGCACGGGGAGGTCATGATATTCAAATCCACAAAAGCCAAGCCTGCGGATAAAGAGGGTCTGCTGTACTTCCCTGGTGCAAAGTGATGCAGACGTTTTGCTAGCTTGACAATCCTGCTGCAAATCCTGCTGCATTCTAAAACACTTGAGGGTACAATCCTAACCAACTTTCCGGCCTTGGCGTAGCTTGTCAATGGGGAATGTGCTGCATCCAACCCCCGGCCCTGCTTGTTATCTGAATGCGAACGAAGTGAAGCTAGTGGGTGGGGTTAGCGGTGACGTAAATATACCCAAAACAATGCTGATTCCAAGCATTTCAAATGGGTTTTCGCATGATGTTTCGGACTTAATAGTTTACTCCTGAAGTAAAAACTTACCAAAATAACAACGTGTGATCGTGGAGAAACATCATTGGTAACCTAATTATGATTCAATATGCAATTCCAAGGTTTAATTCCGCAGAATTATATTACCGAACACACCGGACGAAATGCCGCTTGCTGTCTATTTAAACTCGGATTGCACTGCTTTGACAGACTTATTTTTTGAAATCTACACAAGCAGAAATAAAGTGTGAACGGGAAGGAAAGAAAAAAAAGGGGAGGGTGGGCAAAAATCAGATAAATATGTAGAAAAATTACATTAAAATCTCTCAATGTATAACACAAGTAGTTGTCAATAGGAGAGTAGTTCTTTTTTCACTTCTAGGCTATTAAGTGTATTTTTTAAAACTTCTACACTCCCCCCCCCCAATAAAACAAATTCTGTTAATGTTCGGAATTTCAAAAATATTACAGTAGAAAATGGAAGGCGGGAAAAAAATGTATAAACGGGAAGGGGGAAAAAGGAGGGGGGATTTTTTTTATTTTTATTTTATTTCTTCATATCTACTTCAGTTTGTGAATGGTTGCATACTTTATGAAGTAATATTTTTCTGTAGCAACGAATCACAATGATTTTAAGTACCTGTGCAAAGTAATCCCATTTTTCGTCCAGCGATTCGTGCACCCGTATGCAGAACACGCAGGCATGCTTAAAGACGTTGAGATTAACTTTACCACACGGGCAGGGAGATTTTTATTCGTGACGCCGCGGCGGCAATCCTCCTTCGCGGCAATGATCTGAGATATACCCATGGCTTCAAGTCTGTGACGTCATGGCTCATCCAGTGTATCTAACATTCTTGGCTGCATCCGGCAGTGGAGTAATATTCATGGAGGCTTCCTCAAGAAAAGGGAATATTTGTTCCCTTACTCGGAGCTGTGTGCACTTATCCCTGGAAAATTGGTTAGATTGTACCCTAAGCCACCTGCCTGTGTTTGTCAGCCATGCTGGTACCTGAAGCAGAAGAATGCTGTACCTTGAGTTATTGGAATGCAGCTAAAGGAAATGACTTAAACTGGTCTGAGTGCATCATGGCTAGGTGTTCTTGATCCCCAGAAGCTCTCATTTTCTGAGTCCTGAAATGAGGTGGGAGGGGGAAACGTGGTGGTTTTTAGAATATCACTGCTAATCTTCTGAGTCTTCTGCCAGTAGTATAAATATGCTTGTTTGTCTTACTGCTTCAGGGTTCCTGGGGCCTGAACAGTTGCCAGAGTCTCTGAAGGGCTGTGAAGTGGTCGTTATTCCAGCCGGAGTCCCTAGAAAGCCAGGTAGGTCGCTTGTCTGAGAGAGTGTAAAGTGGCTAGGCCACCTGATGGCTGTTTTGCCAGTGTGGTGCTCGAGGAGTGGGCCAGAAATCCTGGAAGATCAGTGTGCATCTGCTGGTCTGTTTATTGGTCATAGCAGTTCAGATTTAGGTTTGAAAGTGTCCATTTCGATATGCTTAATGGTGCGTATATTACCCATTTACTGCAAGTATTTCCATGTGCCATCGGGAGCAGAATAGGGATTCAGAGCAGCTCATGTTCTAAGCCTTTTCCTTGCCCTCATCATTCTCTATGCTTGAGAGATCTTGGCTTACCCCTTGTCCTTTGCTCCTGTTTATCCAGCCTCACTGATGCTACCTTCCTTCCTGCAAATCTTTGGTGCTTCTAAGCTCCATTTCATTGCCTTAACTTACCAGTGTCACAGTTTATTTGGATGGGGCTTGGATTTTCAGCACAGCATGGCTGACAGCATCTCTCTGTGCAGGCATGACCCGTGATGACCTCTTCAATACAAACGCCACTATCGTAGCGAATTTGGCAGCCGCTTGTGCCAAGCATTGCCCTGAAGCCATGATCTGCATTATTGCAAATCCGGTAAGACTAATTCAGCTGCCAACAGAACATTCCTGAAAGTTTTGTAGTTGGATGAAATGCTTCCATTTAACTCTTGTGCTTGCTAATAAACGAATGCAGGGGCTGTAGCTGCAGCCACAGCTGCGAGGGCAAGGGGTGGTACCTTTTTATTTAGTTAATGTATATTTTTATACCGCCCTTCCTCCAAGGAGTTCAGAGTGAACTACTTTGTTCCCTTCTTCCTTGAGTGAGGCTGAGAGATGGTGACTGGCCCAAGGTCACCCAGGAAGCTTCATGGCTAAGCAGGGATTTGAACCTGGATCTTCTTTTGCTTCTTTTTGTGGAATTGCTCTTAAGGAAAGTGCCCCAAGATGTACAGTCCATTGGAATTTTTCATAAGACATTTCCTTTTCTATCGTATGCAAAAAAAACCCTCTTAAATGTGGTGTGTGCTATTTAATTGGCTGCTGTTAGGTTTTAAGGTTTTAAAAATTGAATTTGTTGTGATTTTTGTTTGATACAAACAGCTTCAAGGGAGATAAGACCCTAAAGGGCTGTGAAGCAGGATATGACTTTAAACAGGCAGGCCAATTTGTTCTCTCTTGTTTTCAGGTCAATTCCACTATCCCAATTACTTCAGAGGTTTTTAAGAAGCATGGAGTGTACAACCCCAACAGGATTTTTGGTGTCACAACACTCGACATTGTCAGAGCAAATACTTTTGTGGCTGAATTGAAGGTTGGTTTTGAGGTTCTTTTTTACTTATCCTGTAGTTTTTTCTTTACTTATCCTGTAGTACTATTAAATATTAATAGGTCAGAAGACTTAGGTTAGATCCCCAGTGCTATCAGTGTCTTGGAAATGGCAGATGAATGAAGCAGTGGTAGTAAAGCCACCTGTATCATCCTCAGTTATCACACACTTTTCCTGCTCCCAAATTTCTGACCATTGACCAGGCATTGCTTGCATTTTTCACCTATGTTCTCTGAAGATGAACCTGCATGGTACTTAAACCTAAATGCTGATGGTAAACCGATGACAACTTCTTGCCAAATTCCCTGCCCTCATGGCAGACTGCAAAAGAACAGCAACCACCCTGCCACTGGTGATACACGAGATGGTGCTTGGGCAGCAATCCCGGCTTGCAGCCTTCACAGCCTCTGCCACAGAGGTCTTATTCCCCTTGCTCTGTGTGGGTGGAATTTGGCATTTGAGGTCTTGAGCTCTTTTGCCAGCCAGGAAAGTCTTGTGAGAGAAGTGGAGAGTTTCTTGTTCTTTCCAAGGTCTCAGGGCTAACAAGGACTCTGGTCTCCAGCCAGGGCAAATGGCATGTCCTCTCTTCACCTTGGCATAAGGTCAGGGAGATAATAAATAGAAATCCCATGACGTGGTTTTGATTTACTCCTCTGGACTTCAGCTGTGCTCTGGGTTCTTCTCAGAACTACCCCCTGCATATTATTAGCCTGCTCTCAATGTGGAAAGTTGAACAAGATTGTTCAAGTGGTAGTTGAACAATCCTTGTTCCCGGTCCACACTTAGAAGTGCATGGCTTATGGCTGAAGTACTCTTGACATTATCTCCAGACTTTGGAACTCTGTTTATTATTATTACCTGTTTGCAGCTGGCACACCCTCAGTTTCAGGCTGTGGAGCTCAAAGGCAGCTCCATGTGTGGTATAGCTTCTCTTTGCCCACCTCCCCGGTCCCACAATTCTTAAAATGCATTTTGTCAGTTGGCATAACCTTGGCATGCAGGTAATTAATGCTAACCATATTTTTTTTAAAAAAAACAACCACCACCACCCCACACACATTTTTGTGAACTAGAGCAATGTTTCTCAAACTGTGGGCCAGGACCCACTTGGTGGGTCACAACTGGATGTCAGGTGGGTTCACAGAAAACTGGAAGCAGCCAGCTTGCAAACTGCAGACCTTTTGTGAGTGTTTACATTTTCAAGTGAGGTTTCTTAAATGGTTTTTTAGTTCAGTGCCTTTTCATAATATTTTGTCCTCATCTTGCTTTCTGTCAGAGATGTTTCATGGATATGCAATTGCTGCAGTCCAAGAATGCCTGTTTGCATTCCAGGAGTGTCATTTGATTACATCACAATTATGGCAGTTTCTCTTTGATGTCACTTCCAGTGGATCCCGACACACATGCCATTTAAAAAGTGGGTCCCAGTGCAAAAAAGTTAGAGGACCACTGGTCTAGAATATCTTGGCAAACAAGGGGAAATTGGCAGATTGAAGAGCGACAGGAGGTGTCAATGCTGCACTTATCATTACAGATTGGAAGGGCCTGATCTTTAACCAGGCATTGTTGATCAATTTACAAGCTTCTTTCTGCCTGTGTGGAGGCTAGGAGCCTGTTGCCTAGGGGTGTGTGTGTTCTGACTTGAAAGCCTTTCCTCTTTCACAGGGCTTGGATCCAGCTCGTGTAAACGTCCCAGTGATTGGTGGCCATGCGGGGAAGACTATCATCCCACTGATCTCTCAGGTGTGTGTTGCAATAATGTTCTGGAGCCTTGTATTTCTGACCCTGTAAAAGTGATGCTGGGGAGCCCTGGAGAGTGACCTGTGGCCAGCATAGAGAGTTGGTGGTATCAGCAGTGAAAACCTATAGAGGGAGGAGAGTTTTATTTGATGTGGCAGAACATCTGGTATAGTGGAGTGTCTGAAGGAGGGCGTCATGGGACTAGGTGGCAAGAAGGTGACTCTTCATGCTGGACTGGTTTCATTGCTTTCTGGAGGTCATAAGGATAGCCCCACATGACAGTAGCCTAGGTTCAAGGCTGTGAGGGAAAGAAAAAACCCCTCAGAATTGGGCTGCTCTTATCCAAGGGGACATTTGCATTGGGTTAACTTGATTTCCACCTGCAGGTGGTTAACTGGAATTGGCCAGTTTAATCACCTTCAGGTGGCCATTGATGCTATGCTGATTTATTTTCTTCCAGTCTTTGCTAAATGTGGAGCGCAAGTGAGCTGCCACTCATACTGCCACCTGGCCCATAGTCCACTAATTCCTGGCAGGAATGTCTGCTTAGCACCCTACCCTTCATGCTTCCAGTGTCATATGGGGAGAGGGGAGCAAGAAAGCCATGCAAGAGTGACATGCTCTTTAGCTTGTGAGCCCCCTTTGTCTAGGCTCCAGGATACAGAGCTGACTAATTCAGGATCAATTTTTGTGTTAGCCTGGAGCAAATTTGGTCTCTTTGGTTCCCTGTTGAGAGGAAATACATTGTTGGGCTAGGGTGGCAGGAGAGCATTAGAAGATGCCATCACCTCTGCTAGAGACTTGCAGCAAGAGGCTCGTAGGCGGCTCCTCTACTACTTCCTGTCCTATTTCAGTGCACACCCAAAGTGGAGTTTCCTCAGGACCAGCTGGTGGCGCTCACCGGAAGGATTCAGGAGGCCGGGACAGAGGTTGTCAAGGCGAAAGCAGGAGCAGGTTGGTTCACAGGAACAGCTCCCTGTTTGATTCAGTGCTGGGAAGCATTACAGTGTGGCTTTGCCAAGTGGAGTGGGGGCTGAGACTCAGGGCACAATCCTAACCTGGAGTTAGGCCAGCAAAGTTTGGCTGGCACAAGGGCCACAGTAAAGGGCGTTTGGACCATTCTTGGAGTTGGAGGATGGTTCACGTCTGTGTGCTGGCGTCTCTGACTCCAAGAGTGGTCCAAACATGCTTTACGGTGGCCCTTGTGCCAGCCAAACTTTGCTGGCCTAACTGTACCAGCCTAACTCAGGTTAGGATTGCAACCTCAGTGGCTCATGACAGAGATGAGACTTAAACCAGAAACTTCTGTTGTATCGCTCCATCTCTTATTCCCTATGCTACTCCAATCCTTGTGGGGTAAACGAATAAAAATCTTCCAAGGAGCAACAGTATTCTTAGCAGTGAGAACAGTCCCTTGTTTTCAAGAGCCTTTGTTGCACCTGAACAGCTAACAAGCTTCTTGTAACATCAGTGTTCATGGACTAGAAATGCATGAGGACATTGCTTGATGCATCTTGCGTCAGAGACACCACTGGCCCACAGAAGCCGGTGCTATGATACATTTGTTAGTCTTAGGGTGCTTGGAAACAAGAAAGGATTGTACGCTTTTGGAATGCTGTATGTAACTCTAATTGCTTCTTGTATCCATCTTGAAAAGTGACAATATGTGGGCCCTCTGTATGAAGCCTTATTAGGCTTCAGAATTGGGCCAGGCAGTTGGGAGAATGGATGCTTGTCTGTCTGCACCTCTGACTCTTATTTTGCAATCTGTCCCAATAGGATCAGCCACTTTATCCATGGCCTACGCTGGCGCCCGGTTTGTCTTCTCTGTCCTAGACGCGATGAATGGGAAGGAGGGAGTCATTGAATGCTCGTTCGTCCGATCAGAGGAAACGGAATGCACATACTTCTCCACACCGTTGCTACTCGGGGTGTGTAGTCTGAATAGTCCACTACTTTCCCTTGCTATATTTTAGACTACTCTCCAGCTGTAGCAGTTTGAAGGTGACTGGTGATTAAAAAATAATAATCCAGGCCTAAAAACTAGATCCAAAAGGCCACACCAAATAACAGCAGGAACAAGACAATCAAAGCAGAGCATCAGAACTGCTGTCAGACTGACGGATCCTAGAATGGGAGGAGTGGGCATATTTCTAGGGTTCTTTCAGACATTTGTGTCCTGCATATTTTCCAGCAAGGGAGTGGGGTGTCTCTCTGTACGAAACTGCTTCGTATATCTGGCTCTGGCCTCGGAACACTGCTTCTGTATGCTAACTTTCCACTTTTCTTCCCTGTGCTCTTAGAAAAACGGCATTGAGAAAAATCTAGGCATCGGCAAGATCTCTCCTTTTGAAGAGAAGATGATAGCTGATGCCATTTCGGAACTGAAAGGCTCCATCAAGAAAGGTGAAGAGTTTGCCAAGAGTATGAAGTGAAGTGGTGGCGGCAGAAGAGAACTGCAGTCCCCTTAATTTATTAAGGTGCATCATGTCACTGTGAAGGCCTCTGGAGGTGAGGCAGGGGCTTTGCTCCAGTGGCCTTTATATCGAGTATTTTTCCTGCCTCATCATCTGTCAGTTGGAACCCTGCTTCTCAATAAAGCAGCCTCTTATTTTTTTCAGGGTATTCCCTGGCTAAAGCGTGTTGTGATCATAGCTATTTGTGTGTCTGGGGCCGAAGAAGGATTTCTCAAATACAGTACATTTTTCCCTAATTTATCTGTATGTTTTAGTTTTATTAGATGGGAGAGGTAAACCGCTCCTGTCCCAAACCAACAATTTAGATTCGAGAAAAAACTGCCCCCATTGTTTTCTGCCTATGTTCTGCAGTATTGACTTTTGGATGGGTATTAGCAGTGCCAGTTCCACCCTTTCTTTTCCAGACTGAGACAATTCAGTCTTGGTTTTCTCTCACCTTTTGCCTGTAATGTGCCCTATAACAAGTGGTTCATAGGATTACTCAATTCACATCTTACCCAGTTGCCTCTTCTGATTTCTGCCCCTTCTCCAGGTGTGTCTTTTTGGGAGCCCTGTGGCAGTCGAATTGGGTGCAGTGCCTGGCACCCAGCACCAGCCTGTTTCATTCCAAAACTGGTAGAGGGGGGAGTATTGCTACATCTAAGACCACAAACTTCTCCTGTGGAAGCCTTTTTTTCCAGAAGAAGGAAGAGCCCCCAGATTGCTGGGGGTGCCTTAAAAACCAAATAGTAGCACATATGGTTTAGGGAGATAGAGCAACCCGCTCCCTCCTAAGAACAGAGGCCAGGTAGGCAAAAAGAGAAAATGGATGAAGAACATCAAAATGAGAGAGAGGCAAAAACAAGGCACTAAAGGAAGCCCAGAATGACCAAAGAGGGTTCAGCTGGATGGATTAGGGCAGGGACTGGCACAGAAGTTAAAGTGCCTACTGAAAATAAAGCACCTCACACTGGTACTCCACCTACCCTATATACTCCTGTTAGGCTGGGGTCTTGGTCCCCACATTCACACTTAGCCAGGTTGGTAGGTGAACTCTCTTGAAGCGGCCAATGTGCCTGACCTTGGCCCAGGACAGCTGCAAAGTGGCCATGTTTTGTATAAGCTGTGGCACTTACGGTACTGGCTTTCCAAATTTCCTGCTCTTGAGAATCGGGAGGTGCTACAGGATCCCCCTTGCTGTGAGAAAAGTCAAAAGTAGAGGAAAATCAGGTATTTTTGTCACAAGCCATAACTAGAAACTTCCATGTTCTTTCATGATTAGAGTAGCTCTATAAGGAATGCAGGGCATGGTCTGACTTGAAATGAAATATTGTAATCGGATGGGTAGACCAATCCTAACCTGTATCGGAGCAGCCAGGCCAGCTGGCCTGCGCAGTATCCTACACTGACTGGGAGGCCACTGGAGCTTACCTTGGGGTAAGGGGATGGTTTCCCCTTACACCAGGGTAAGCCCCAGCCACGGGGCTTCTTGGATCTGTGCCCGCGAAATCTGTGCTGGCGAAGGAGCAGCTTACCAGGCATCCTCAGCAGTGTCCCTGGGTTGACCCAGCACCCTCTTCTTTGGTGCAGATGTGCCATGTGGCACATTTGCAACAGTGCTGGGCCAGTGTAAGGGTCTCTCTCTCTCTCTCTCTCTCTCTCTCTTCCTCTCTCTTCTATCCATCCATTTCTTCAGATTAGGACTGTTTTATGAGCTGTACCTAAAAAGGGAGTCCTGGTGTTAAAAAAGTTGGGAACCACTAATTTAAAAAAATGAAGATGAAAGAATGGATGGCAGAGGCAGATCTAAGGGAGGGCAAAGTTCTAAGTTTTGCAAGAAGCCTTACCTTGCAGTGGAAATCACTCCTCTCCTGCACCGTTTTAGCCAATCCTCACAGGGAAAAGCAACATCTTGGCGTTGCTTACTGGCTACAGCAGCAAGGGAGAGGAGGGATTTACATGACAGGGTAAGGCTTCTTGCAACACTTAGAGCTTTGCCCTCCCTCTAGATCCTCCTCTGATGGATGGGTAACAAATGTCTCTCGCAGATGCATCCTCTTCTAAAGGGGCAAAGTGGCTATTCGAAATGGTTATGGAAGTGCAGGTAGAGGTGTTAGAGGTTATCAATAAATCCAATCAAAATGTGTTCAGGGTTGTGGGTGGATTCAATATTGTTTGTACCGGAAAAGAGACGGCTCGTGAGAATAGAATGATCTTAAGAGTGGACTCAAATGGACACAATGAGCAAATCTTGGTATGTGTGAGGCTATGGTAAGGTAAAGGTTTCCCCAGGACTGAATGACCCTGAGTTTTTGAGACAGGAGGAAATGCTTCTCTCTGGCTGTAATCCTATACACACTTCCTAATCCCCATTGAATTCAAAGGGATTTATGAGAAGATAGGCATTAAAAAAAGGTAAAGGTTTCCCCAGGACGGGTCTAGTCGTGACTGACTGTAGGGGGCGGTGCTCATCTCAATTTCTAAGCCGAAGAGTTGGCGTTTGTCCTGATGACATCAACAAGTTTCCGTGGTCATGTGGCAGGCATGACTATATGCCAAGGCTCATGGAACGCCGTTAACTTCCCACCAAAGTGGTACCTATTTACTCACATTTTTACATGCTTTCAAACTGCTAGGTTGGCAAGCGCTGGGACAAGTAACGGGAGCTCACTCCGTCGCATGGTGGTCTTGAACTGCCAACCCTTCCGGTCAGCAGATTTAGCAACAGCGGTTTAGCGTTCAGCACCACCATTTCTGGAGTAGCTCTTAAATTAGGTTGGTGCACGTGGTAATTTTTTAAAACATATACATATATGCACTTTTGATCATAACTTCGTCCTAGATTTAGATTTGTCCTAGATTTCTGTTCTATTGCTCTACTCTCTGGCTTCATGTCAGTTCCTGAACAAGCCAAGCGGTGGTGCCAACAGCTTAGCTTCTGCTTTTCTGCAACCAGTGAAAGCAGGGACACTCCCAATGAATACAAAACTGATAACTTAGAGACAGCTATTTGAAAACACAGATGCTCTGGGGAGATTTCCAGCCAGGGCCTCTTCCCCAACTATTGGAACAAAGGAAGACAAAATGTCACCCAGTTGTATTTACAACTATTGCTTTGCAAGTGGAGTTTAATGGAAGGACCCCACTTTTGAGATAGGGGTGGAGATAGGGAATAGGGGTAGAGTGTCTCTGTCCAGATGCCACTTAGTGG
Source organism: Lerista edwardsae (assembly GCA_029204185.1). Taxonomy (NCBI): domain Eukaryota; kingdom Metazoa; phylum Chordata; class Lepidosauria; order Squamata; family Scincidae; genus Lerista; species Lerista edwardsae. The sequence goes on along the minus strand of JAJKFI010000106.1, from coordinate 1,998,729 downwards.
GTGCAGCTAGGGCAGCCAGGGGGAAGAAGGGTGTCCCAAGGCAGAGTGTAAATAACCTACTAAGCAGTGTCTCATTTGAGTGATCGTGTTTATCAGCGCAGGATCTGGTATGTTTGTTTAAAGGGGTATGCACTAGAAATTAGTTGTGTCCACTTCCTGCTCTAAGACCTGGCTTGTAGAGGCTCCAGGGCACTGATTTTCAACTGGTGTGCAGCAAAAGGACTGCAGATGTGCTACAAGAGTTTGGAGAACAGCAGATGAAAATGGCTGAAAAATTCATCTCGGTTCTACAGCTCTGTTTCAAGGGCAACTGTCTGTAGTAACGAGTTGTCTGTCCTCCTTCCTCTCCTTACAGTAGTTGTAGTAGTACAGGCGTGCCCCAGTATCCACTGATTTGACATCCACGGTTTCAGTTATCCACGGATACTATGGCTACAGGGACTCCTATTAGAAAGATAGGGGAACATTAAACAAATCTCCCTTTTTTTTAACCTTGTTGCAGCAAAACCATTGATGTTCCCCTATCTTTAAAAAAAAAAGGGCTCCCCAATATCCACAGTTTCAGGTATTCACAGGGGAGCTTGGAACGGAACCCCAGCAGATACTGCAGCGTGCCTGTAGTTGTTATTACAGACCAAGGCTTTCTAAACCCTGGCCCTCACCCTGTGAGTGGTGCTTATTGTTCCGTTAAGCACCACTCCATTTTCAAGCTGAACTGGGCAGTTGCGTCTCTGCCTAGTGGCATGTTGCGCAGGCTTCAGGGAGGCTGGGCATAGACGCAACTGCCTAGAGCGTCCGTGCCACCAGTTCAACTTGAAAATGGAGCAGCGCTTTAACGGAACAGTAAGCTCCACTTGAGAGGGGCAAGGGTTTCTCGGCACACAGCAGTTGTGAGTTTGGCGACCGCTGCTACAGACAGTTGCTCTAGAAATAGAGCTGCAGAACTCAGAAGAGTCTCCCGGAAGTGACATCACAAGACACAAAGACCATAGAGGAGACGATAGAGGTCAGTGTGCCATGAAAAGAAAAATGTTGACAATCCCTGTTCCAGGAAAAGGGCTGGTGCCAAAAGATTGACTACAAAACAGAAGGATATGATGGTGAAAGATCTGTTTCAAAAGACCAAGGAAAAAGATGTCCTCTGGGTAGGGGGCTGGATCCTGACAAATGCCATCCTGAGCAGAAGCCTCAGACTCTGAAAACCGAGTACAGGGATGCATCAATTTCAAAAAAACCTTTCATGGAAAGAAGCTTGTGCTGCAATAAACAGGGTTGCATCTAAGGTGCCCTGAGACTTTATATCTCCTTGTTCAGACTAACTAGCCTCCGCTTTGGAAATTGTAATGCTAGCAGAACAGAGCAAATATTAATAAGGCATTCTTAGAATGCCAAACGAGGGGCAGTGATTTAGTAGGGAGGGGGCCACAAAATCAGCCTTCCATGTGAGTAGGAAGAGTAGGAACACTTGCACAAGTCCTTTGGGACTTCCCAGATGTGTGAAGGTGAGGCTTCCTTTGCAGAATCCCCAGAAGCCCCCCCCCCATCACATTTCTCAAAGTGTCAGTCTGCTGGCTCTCAGCCTTGCTCAGAAACTGTCCCCAGTACTTGACTGCAATTTGCACAGACAAGCCAAACTCCCCCGAGGAACAATTAAAAGGCAGAAGGGGGGAATTCTGACTGTTGGCTTGTTAAGGGCGGCTCTTGTGCATTTGGTATTTATATGATGCTCATTTCAATGCAGCGGGGGGGGGGGGGCAGCATCTCCAAGGCACAACGGCGGGAGGCAAAGGAGCAAGGCTGGAGGTGAAACGACTTCATTAATAATTTGGTGCTAAGTGTGCATTTAAATGGTGCTGTCAGGCGGCAGGCTGGTGTCTGAGTCTGGAGGGGACCTACAAGGCCACAAATGCACTGCTAAACATGGAATGCTGCCTCTGGGTTAGCCCACAATTCCGAGAACGTCTCTTTTTCATTTTTCATTCTCAGAGCTTGGAGAGCTGCTCCAACTCTGAGTAGGCTGAATGGACTGATAGTCGGACTTGTATACGAAAGCTTCTCATGCTGCTGGGGGTGGGCTGTTGCACAGCAGCACAGCATCTCTTTTGTATGCAGAAGGTTCCTGGTTCAAACCCTGGCAGGGCCGGCCCATTTGTGATATCAACTGGAGCAGTGGCCTCAAGACGAAGAGAGGTGGGCGTGGCCACTTCTGTCTGCCCTTTTGCTTCAACTGCTCCTCCTCCAACTCCCTGGATAGGAAAAGGAAGTGTGGGGGAGAAGAAAGCGGTTCCCTAGAGCAGTGGTTCTCAAATGTTCTAGCGCCGGGACCCACTTTTTAGAATGACTATCTGTCTGGGACCCACCAGAAGTGACATCATGGCTGGAAGTGCCATCATTGTGATGCCGGAGCCTGCTGCTTTCCTGATGGGTTATTTCTGAGCCATTTTCCAATAGCAAAGTGAATCAGAAAGAATAGGCTTTCTATTTACAACCTTGACACAAGCAAAACAACCACACAGCCCTCCCCCTTTCCAGCATCCCATTTTCTCATATTTTTCAATATGGCCGCTCTAAGTGCTTCATGACCCACCTGAAATTGGCTTGTGACCCAATGGTGGGTCCTGACCCTCAGTTTGGGAACCACTGTAGAGCATCCTAGAGGAACACTTCCTGTTCCACGCCACCGTCCTCCTCCTTTCCCAACATAGGGAGAGGGAGGCTCAGAGGCTGGCACATCAGTGGGTAAGGGGGAGCGGCACTTGGCAGGCCACCTCAGGAACTGATCCTGGCATCTCCAGTTAAAGGATCAGGTAGAAACCCCTGTCCTCAAGATACCAGAGAGCCGCTGCCAGTCGCCAAAGGGGGCTGCCCAAGGCTGAACCACACAAGTGAAGAAGGAGCCGACCCAAAGTTTCTCAGCATCTCAGTGTTAAGGCAGGTGGCTGTGGCTTCTGTGCCCGTTTGTGAAATTCCCAGAGACACCTGGCTGCCTGCAGTTGGAAACCTGACTGTCATCTCTACTGCCTCCTCCCACTGGGGCAAGCTTCCCCACACATCCGTCCATGCACAGTTGGTGTTTTGGGGCCAAACAGGCAACAGAGCAGAAAAAGGGGAGGGTTTGGCCCTCCTCCCCAGGTGACATTCATCCTTCCTCCTCTGGTCTTGGCCCCTGTGCTCCTATGGTGCCCCTATGTGGAGACTCTCCTTCTACAGTCCAATGATAGGGCTGCCTGGGGCATCACAGACCCCAGGCCACTTACTGGGATATAACTTCCACATGATTCCTTTGGAGAACGAGCTTGAGGTAGCTGAGTGGGCAGTCATGTCTCTGTCCCAGTGCTTTAAGTCACTCAGGGGCAGCCCCCCAGGGGGTTGCATCCCTTTTCCCTGCCAGCTGGCCACTCCCAATTGGGTTTCACAGGAACCCTGCAGTAGATGGATCATACCCAGCATCCCATCCTGCATTCTTCTTAGCCATGATGGTTAGCAGTGCAGCCTCCAGTTTCCACTCAACCAGAGGACGCATGCTACAAATGCTGGGAAGTCACAATCGGAGACACCCGTGGCCATCATGCCCTGCTTGGGGGCTACCAGAGAGCAATTGGCTGGCCATGATGGGGAAACAGGATGATGGGCTAGGTCAGTGATGGCAAACCTTTTGGGCTCAGTGTGTCAAAACTTAGGAAAATGCTTAACTTGACACTGCTGGTGTGTCAACCCCCCTTCCCAAACAAAAGAGAAACAATGATTTAGATCCATTTATTTAAACAAAAAATTCAGTCCAATCATGTTTGATGTTACAGTATGTATTAGATAAACATCAAATAATTACAAAAATGAATAAAACAAACTCAGTTTTTTTCAGGTATTGGTGATTGCCGGTGTGTCACCCCAAACGTTGTGGTGTGTCACCTTTGACACGCGTGTCATAGGTTCGCCATCACTGGGCTAGGTGGACCTTTGATCCGATAACATCTGAAAAGCCCTCTTGGGTCAGGCCACCAGCCCATCTAGTCCAGCATCCAGTTTCCACAGTGGCCACCCAGATGCCTCTGGAAAATCCACCCTTCCTGTTTGTCCCCATGATTGGACATTCAGTGACAAGACTATCACTGAATGTGGAGATTCCATATGGCCATTGTGACTATTAGCACCAGATAGATGCACTCTCCTCCATTAATTTGTCACATCACCTTATTGAGCCAATAAGAATCCTAATCTGGCAGGTCAGGATTTTGTATAGAGGCATGCCCGGGCATCCACTGATTCAGTGTCCACAGTTTCAGTTATCCACAGACACCATGGAAATGGGAACGTCTATTACAAAGATAGAGCACACCACTATCCTTGTTAAAGAGAGAACACACATCCTTGTTGCAGCAAAACCACTGATGTTCCCTTCTCTTTAAAAAGGCGTCCCCAGTAGCCAAAGTTTCAGGTATCCATGGGGGGGGGGGGTCTGGAACGGAACCCTAGTCGATACTGGGGCATGCCTATACTATTCTGTAAAATTGGATATTGGTTTGTATTACCCACAATAACACTACATGTTGTGAGTTCCCAAAGGCATCTGGATGTCCACTGTTAGAATTCTGGGGAGCTCTCTTGGAAAACGGCCCTTCCTCCTGCCCTTTCTGGCGGCCTTGGTCACAACCTAGCAGGAGAGACATCATTGGAAATGGCCATCTCCATACCAGGCCCACCTCCTTTCGCCCATATCTTGCTGGTGATTATTAGCAATCTAGAAAAATGAGCACCAACTCAAGGGCATCCCTCTCTGCCATGTGCCAGGCACAAAAGACACTGGACTCCCATCGATCATAGTCTCCTTTACTGGCAAGAAGCAAACCCCCAGAGGTCGCAACAAACATCTTAAACCTGTGAAACAGACAGGGAATATCAGAGTGACTGTCTGCGAAATACAGTCATGGGCAGGGAGGAAGCAAGTGCATACAACTGATATCAAGGTGAACAGTACAGTTCCTTTTTCCCTGTACTGGTTTTCTGCAGTATGACTCCCTACAGATGTCTGCATCAATGCCCAGCTCCAAGCAACAGGCAATGCATCTGCTGATGCTCTTCAGAATAGCGATGGGCAAACCTGATTTGGTATTACCCTTGTTGACTTGAGTGCTAAATCTGGAAAATAAATTCATATTTTTTAGTCCAATTCACAACGTGTACCCTTTGTCACAATGTAGACTTTGAAAAGGGGATTGGAGCTTTCTTTGTAATGGCAAAGTGGGGTCCATACTAAGGTGTTCCCAATAATGATGCTAGATATGTGCCCCAGTTGCAAGAAATCCTGGGATCTGTAGTTTGGAAGGCAACAGAGTCCATACTAAGATTTCTGGCACCCTGAGAAAACTATGTTTCCTAGGTTTCCTGCTGCCTCGGATGTTGCAATTGAAGTTTCAGGTGGGAGGCAGGCATAGGAGAAGACTTTGAAAGGGATTGGAGCTTGCTTTGTAATGGCAAAATGGGGTCCATACTAAGGATACTTTGGAATTTCATGTTTGCAACAGTGCTGATCCGATGCTGACGACATGCGTTGGCCCAACGGGCCGTTTGGATGAGGCTGTGAATTTTGTTTGCTGCCTTGAGCTCTGGAAAGGCAGGCTACAAATCCTGAGATAAATAAAGTCAATCATGAAATCCATACTTGAGTGTAAGCTACCCTGGAAAAATTTGTTTGAAGGGTGGGGTACACATTGATTAAAAAAGTAAAACAAAAAAAAAATGACACCCAGGCACTTGGGCGGCTACTGTTACAGGGGTCAAAGCATCAAGGAGGGATACTTCGCCCACCTAGGAATCCGGAGTCGCTCCCTTTAACCCTCTGAGTGCTGGCCAATCAAGAAGAAAAGCTCTTTGCAGAGGAATTGGGAGGGGGGAGGAAGGAGAGTGAAGTGGGTGGAGTCAGCCCTAATTTTAACTAGTGGAACTGAGTTCCCCCGCGTTCCCCCTGCATGACATCACTGGATACATCAGTGATGACGACACTGCCAACTGCTTCCAGGAGGCCCATTTTGGGCAGTTTGGGGGCAGGAGCAGGTGGGAGGGCCCAAGATAATGCTGCTCTGCTCGCTCCCCTGACTTACAGCCCATAGAGATCCCGGCTGCAGCAGCAGGCAATATGCTTCCTGTGCTGGTGTGGGGGCCCCCAAAGTGCAGGGCCCAATGTGATGACATTGGTCACGTTGACTTAAGGCCAGCCCTGCACACACACCCCTCTAACTCCACAGTCTTGGCAAATGGCCTCATTTCCTCTTGATTTCCCAGCCCTTGGCCCGATATCTCCACCATTCTGACTCAGTCCTTCATTTGTGTTGCCGGAGTTTCCCCTCCTTGCACTCGTCTTGTGGAAGGCAGGTCACAGGGCAAAGCAGCTGCAGAGATTAATAGCTGATTTCTGCTCCACTGAAAGAAAAATAACTCCAGCGCATTGCAGGGGCATGGATGATGATACATCTTCATCATTCCACTTGCAGTCCGAGCTTGAAGAAAGCGGTGCCATTCCAGGCCAAGGCAAAGGTTTGCCTCGGGTGGCTTGGCTTGAATTCCCAACAGCAGACCCTATATTGGCTGTACAAATTTAACATCTTGACTCCAAAGGGAAAGGAAGTGGGGGGGGCACCTGTACTGAATGCAGGAGGCCCCATGTTCAATCCTTGGTAGCCTCTCCCCCTTACCAGATGATGCATAGCCTTCCCAATTGTTGGCCTGGAAAAAGCAAAGGAAGATGGAACAGAGTCAGGCCCCCTCAAAGACCCCAGAGAGAGGCCCCCATTCCGCACAGACAGTCCTGAGCAGCCAGTCATATACAGGAAAGCTGTAAACCTGCACACATTTCTCTGGGAGCAAATCCCCCTGAATTCTATAGTGTTTAATCCAGAGTAGACAGCTGGTGTGTGTGTGTGTGTGTGTGTGTGTGTGTGTGTGTGTGTGTGTGTG